>OMLC01102241.1:1809-11977 GCA_900302585.1 Regalecus glesne | reverse complement strand
CTATACCAATTGAGAGCGTTCGTTTTTCCCCTGATATGATGCTACAGATTTTGGTGATGGTACTATCAACGTTCTTGAGAATCGGACACAAGTTCTGACACCAACAATTATGCTTGTCAAATGAATTCAGTTATATTAAATATATCTCATTGTTTGATGGTCAGGGGTTAGGTGTGTGACTGTGTGTCTGTACGTCCTTACAGGAGTGCGTTCGCGTACTGGAAGAAAAGTATACAATTGTGTGCACCCTGTATGTGTATGAGGGGAGCGACCCCAGACTTGTTCCATTCCATCTACCCTATCTATAATTCCGAGGACATTTGAGTTTCGGTTGAGGATTCAGCCAGATTGGTCCGAGACACTACTTGGTGCACGGGAGAGCACCTATAGTAACATACCCAGCACAATCTGTCATGTAAGCGAAAGTGGATGTAAAATGCTACCAGAATCAGTTTTTTTGGGCAAGAATGTGTAGGCCAATACAAAAGAATTTAACCACTGTTCCACCATTGCTCTTAAGCTGCTTGTACAGAATATATATACAGCGAAAGGAAAGCCCCTTTATATGGTCATTCAGTTATTACCGTGAAATGTTTTCTCTGCATTTCACCCATCCTGTTGTTACAATTTCATTTAGCAGACAAAATTGAGTATCTGGTCAGGAGTGAATAATGTTTGTCCCAAAGCTAAGCCGAGTCCGACAGAACGTAGGTACCGTCAGGTGGTACTTGTAGGCAATATACATGGCGAATAGAAGCAGAATCCCCCCTTTTTCTACCAAGTTGAGTTCAGGTGCAGAGGTGTTCCCAAATGCAGTTCAGCTGACTGAATGAATAAATAGAATAGATTCACTCATCAGTCCCATAAGGGGAAATATGGATTTCCCTGTATATAAGCCCATCCTATTGTATAGGAGCAATGAGCTGTCACCATAATGCACTCATAGAGTAGTTGGGGGTTCAGTGTCTTGCTCAAGGACACCTTGACACACCTGCAGGATCGGGGATCGAACCTGTAACCTTCCAATTGCCGGATGACCACTCTACCCACTGCGCTATGGCGCCCCTGTCAGATTTCACCTGTTTGGGTGACAAAAAAATTCTGAATTCAGATTCACCTTTTTCACCTGATTCACCTTTTTGGAGATTCTCTTATCTGAATTATTATTATTTTATTTTTTAATCCCCTTTTTTCCTACCTGAATTTCCCGAGTTGCCTACTGCTGGGTCAGTAGAACGTTGACAGGAAGGAGGAAGCCGTCGCATGCGAGTCCTCCAAGTCACATGAAAACAAGGCCCTTGCTATTTTGCATATCATGGGAAAAGCACAGGGCTTGGCTGTCGGAGGAGAATAACGCAGAGTACTTACATTCACTTAACTGCAAGCGCCTGGACAACCCAGAGGGGGACACTAGCAAACCCAGAATACTTTATCCAACCTAAACCCTTTACCCATGTGAGGCTTAGCCAATTATACCCCACTATCTTTGGACCTCTGGCCATGGTTGGAAACGGCGCAGCCAGTATTCGAACACCTATCTGCATGATGCAGGGATGCACTGAACATGGATTCCTTGACCTCCTACACCACTGGAGGACCTACTCTTACTTGGATTACCAAACATGCATCAGGATGTCTTTAAGAAACAGGAGGTTGATTAGAGTATCACAATTTGGAGATCTACAGTCGCTCAGTGGGAAGAGCGCACGCCTCGGGTTACATTTACCTCCCGGTAAATGTGAGGCATTCATTGTAAAGCGCTATGAATGGTCTTTTGACTAGAAAAGTGCTCTATAAGAACAAGTCCATTTTAACATTTACCATCCATGTAGCAGAGTGTATTCATGGCCGGGGGAGATTGACTTGAAATGACATGCTCAAAATATTAGGATTTATTTGTAAGAGTCTGTTGAGTCCTTTAAATCTGAATTCAAGACTCATGTTTTTGCTTTTATTTTTATTTATTTTATTTTTGATTCCCTTATCAGTTCTAAAAGGGGAAATTTGCAATTCTCTGCATTTGACCTATCATATTGTATAGGAGCAGTGAGCAGCCTCCATGTAGCACCCGGGGAGCCATTAGGGCTTCAGTTTCTTGATCAAGGACACCTCGACATGCTTTCTACAGGATCGAGGATCAAACCTGCAACCTTCTGATCATCAGACGACCACTCCACCTACTGAGGTATGCCACCTCTAAAGCTAATGCTTATAAGGATACTGAGGAAAACACCATCTCACTTCTTTTACTATCATGACACCATCTTTTCATAAGGAAGATTTTTTTTTGCGGATTTGATTAAAAATGAAACGGAAAATTAAAAAATAACATTTTGTACAGATGTTAATTTAAATACTCAATCTAGGAACACAGAAACATAACCAGAGAGGAGCAGATAAGAAATCAGTCACTGTAGTTAAATGGTACATGGACTTGTTCTTTTATAGCACTTTTCTTGTCTAGAAACCACTCAAAGCACTTAACAATTAATGCCTCACATTTACCAAGCAACACGGTTGGATACCAACCCGCAATGCCTGACTCCCAGGCATGCGTTCTTGTTAACTGTTAGATTGTGTGATCTAAAGCCTCGCTTTATACGGCAATACACATTGTATGTTGTTAGTTCCTGTTTACAGGGCTATATATATATAAACATTTTTAAGCAGCTTATGCTGAGTAGAGCCATCAGCAGGGTGTGATCACGAGTGTGCTATTTAGGGTAGGTGTTATTTATGTGACAGAATGTATGTAATATAGAAAATATTTCTGTCTATTCATTGTACCAAGGTTTGTTTGCTCTTACTGTGTACATGCTAGATTGGAGGACTGCTGGGTGGCCTGGCTGTCTGGACAGCTCTGACCGTGCGTGTGCGTGTGCGTGTGCGTCTCTATCAACTCTTTGTCTCCTCTGTTCTTTCTCTCAGTTTTCCACACAGAGCACGGTACAGTTCTCATATATTTTTATTACATTATTTTGCCCCCATTCCTTTCTTTCCTGCTTCTCAAAGACAGCAACAAAGTCCTCTATTAGTAGCTAGCCACCAGCATTTTCACATCTAATAGTCTCTTGTAACAAGTCTGTCCAACTTCCCCCCCATCTTCTCCTTTGCCTCTCTGTCTTCCTCTCTTCCTTACTCTTATCTCCTCAATTTTTCTTTCCTATATTAACCTGTGTCTCTTACCCACTCTGTCTATTTGCCATCTGCTCTCTTCAGTTGAAGATGTCCCCTGTATGAATGATGAAAGATTTCTCTTGATAAAACATTACATTCAGATGAACTGATTGACCTTTTTGTGATTTCCTCACCTGGATTATTGAGCATGCATCAAGACATGTAGAACTCAAAGCTCATTCCAGTGAGTAATTAAGCAGCTGTATTTGAACCAACTGTAAACAATTTAAAATGGCTCAATTGAGCCAATAATAGAGGGTCACAGTGATCTAGATGGGAGAAAATGAAAGTGTGAATTGATATTTCTAGATCTTTAAAAGAAGAAACATCTGATTTTAGCAATATTTCTTAACTGAAGAAAAACATTGTACAAGCTTGCTAATATGGTGATCAAAATAAGTTGCAAAGATGATACCATGATTTTTTTTCATGCTAGGTTAGATGTATGAAAGAAATGCACTGATAAACTGATGGGATGGCAGTTAGGGTTAGGGAGGACAGTTGATGCAAGTTATTTGGTTTGGCAGAAAAATAGATCAGAGTATTATCGGCATTACAGCCTCTTGAAGCAACAAAATAAAGGACCCAGAGTAGGTGAGCTAACAAGGCAGTGACTCCAGTTCATCCAAGCCCTTATACCTGCAGTCTTAATGCATGCTGCTTTTGAGACAGTGAAGAAAGAGTTGAGCTCGCCAGCTGTCTTAGCTCACTCAAGTGAGAGATTCTTGTCTCAATTGATGCATTGTCTTACGGTCTGGGAGGAGTGCTAATATAGATACTAAGATGAAAAATTCGACCAGTGGTGTACATATCTAGATGTCTAATACCCACAGAAACTCAGTGCGCACAGATCGAGAAAGAAACCCTTGCAGCGACCTGGGCATGCAAACGACTGAGTGCTTATCTCTTGGGATTAGACTTCACAATACGTACAGATCACAAGCCTCTCATTTCGTTGTTAGGCAGCCATCCACTGAATGACTTGCCTCCACATATTCTCAGATTCAGTCTGAGAATGATGAGATTCACGTACAAGATCAGGTACCAGGGAAGCAGCTGGTGCTAGCTGACACTGTCATGAGCACCACTGGGACCCGAAAACAACAGTGTGACACGCTGGAAAGAGAGTGTAAAGTTTACATAGATCACATTATGGACAACATTTCTGCAACGAAGACAAAATTAGAACATATAATAGACTTGCAGAACAACGACGGTACCATGAAACAACTTGGAGTGTACACAGGCAAAGGGTGACCTGAGCACAGAATACGTTTAGAGAATCTCCTGCCATACTGGTCATACAGAGTGGACATGCACATCGCAGAAGGTATCCTCCTGAAGAGAGAACAAATCGTCATACCAACAACTATGGGCAGAGAGATGCTGGAGAGAATCCACCATGGCCATCAAGTCATGACCAAGTGCTTTGCCAGAGCACAACAGTCTATGTGTTGGCCAGGGTTAACAAGGGACATTAGAGAACTGTGCTGCCAGTACTGTACCTCCCCCTCTCTGTATCTGCACCTCCTGGTCACGACTACTTTCTGTCCTACCTCCTCGCTGGTGGAATGACCTTCCCATGGCAGTCAGAACAGCAGAAACCCTGACCATCTTCAAGAGCAGATTAAAAACTCATCTCTTCCACCTGTACCTTTCCTCCTCCCCATCCAGTCCTAGCTCTATCTCCTAGTTTTAGCCCTATTCCTTTTCTTGATTTTGATGTACATGGTTTAGGCACATGACATCTTGTCAGTTTATTTTAGTCACAAAAAGAGGTGAATCAGTTCAACTGATCAGAAGTTTATTGAGAAACGTTTCATCACTCACCAGGTGACTTCTTCAGTCTGAGCTGAAAACAAACGTCCCCCTCCTTATAAACAGTACCTTGATGCCACACAACAATAGGCTGGGTTCATATGAGAGTTGGGTGATCAACTGCACATTCAATGGTAATAAGCACCATTCACAAAGGATTGGGGAATATTTGCAATCACTGCATTGTAAGACGCCGACATATATACTCTCAGCCCACCCACCCCTATTCAAAGACAGTCGTTCCCTCTTTACATAAATGGCCTCCTTCGCCCCCTTTTCAAATCAGCGTTCCTCCCTATCAAGGATGTGAACATCATCATCTTGAATGAGTGTCCACTAGCCTGTTGGTGGGTGTAGACCGCAGAGTCCTGACCCGACGTGTTGGCTCTCCTATGCTGCGCCATCCTCTTAGCCAGCGTCTGTTTGGTCTCCCTGATGTACAAGTCACTGCAGTCCTGGCTTTAACAAACGCCCAGTTAGGGTAACCACACTTAACCAGGGCCTGTTTAATATGGGACTTCTCTTCCTCCCCGGCCACCGAGTCAGTGGGGACGTTGTCAGCCCGGTGGTACAGAGTCCTGATGACTCCCAGTTTATGCTCCAGAGGGTGGTGGGAGTCAAACCCTAAATACTGGTCCGTATGTGTGGGTTTGGGGTACACACTATCAACCAACACCAACACAAACCTTCACCTCACAGTCTAGGAAAGCCAATACATCATCTTTTGGATCCTCCCTTGTGAATTTGATGTGGGCGTCCACTGAGTTAATGTGTTGAGTGAACTATGGTGCGTCCTGGGATTTAATGTTAACCCAGGTGTCGTCCACATACCTGAACCAGTAACTAGGTGGATTCCTTGGATATGAAGCCAGAGCCTTCCTCTCTACTTCCTCCATGTATAAGTTGGCCACTATAGGAGAAACAGCGGAACCCATAGCACACCCATGCTTCTGCCTGTAGTATTGCCCCTTATGTGAGAAGTACGTAGACTGAAGACACAGTTTCAGCAGCAGACACACTTAGACACACTTGGTCAGAGTTTAGGGTGGTCCTGTGTCTGAGCCAGAGGTCATCCTGTAGTTTCCTACGGACAACCTCAACTGCCTCATCAACGGGGACACACGTGAAGAGAGACTTAACATAAAATGACACCATCGTTTCATCATACGCCATGTTAATGTCACTCACCTTCTCAACAAAGTCTATAGTGTTGCGAAAATGATGATTGTCATTACTGCCTACAAACGAGTTGAGAACAGAAGCCAGAAACTTAGAGATGTTGTAGGTGACCTAATCAATCATGCAAAAAATGGGTCTCAAGGGCACATCCTGTTTATATATCTTAGGTAAACCATACAGACTAGGTGTAGCCTGGATACAGCCTATAGTACAAAGATCTGTCGATAGCCTCGTCCTGTTCTAACTGATTAAGAGAATCTATCACTTTCTTTTTGTAACTACAGCCTGGATCTTTCTTAAGGGGCTCATACGTGGCTCTGTCGCTAAGCAGCGTCATTACCTTCGCATGGTAGTCCGTCTGGTTTAACACCACAGTACATCTGCCCTTGTCGGCCGGGAGGATGATGATGTCCTCGTCCCTACCGAGAGTCGGGAGGACCTTTCTCTCGTCTCTGCTGATGTTAGACGGCGGCACTTTGGCAGAGTTGAGACAGGCAGAGACCTTCGTTCTCAGTTCCTCCACTTCCATGTCCGTGAGCTTGTTACGGATCGCTGATTCCGTTGCTTAGATGACTTCTACAACCGGAATATGTCACGGTGCAACTGAGAAATTCAGTCCCTTGCCCAGGATGTTAAATAAACTTCTAATCCAGTTGAACTGATTCACCTCTTTTTGGGGGATTTACATACCTGGATTGTTGAGCATGCATCAAGATAGTTTATTTTAGGTTTGTGTTTCTTAGTTGATGTTGTGTCAGAGTCTTATGTGAGCACTAAGATTGTTATCTACCTTCTAGTGATGCTCCAGTATCCTTTGTACCTTGACCCTATGCACTTGTTGTACGTCACTCTGGATAAGAGCGTCTGCTATATGCCTGTAATGTAATGTAATGGTCTCACACTTGGCTTTGAACCGATCCAGTGAATGTTGAAGGTCACTGACCGATGGAGCCATCAGGACGACATCATCGGCAAAAAGCAGTGATGTAATCCTAAATCCAGGGGACTGGAACCACTCTCCTCCCGGCCTCTTGGCTAAGATCAAGTGAAGTGGGGCGGCATAGCTTAGTGGGTAGAGCGGTCGTCTGGCAATGGGAATGTTGCAGGATCGATCCCCGGTCTTGCATAAAGCATGTCGAGGTGTCCATGAGCAAGACACATGACCCATAACTGCTCCCCAAGCGCCATATGTTGGCAGCTCACTGCTCCTATACAATAGGTTGGGTCAAAAGTGCAGAGAAATCCAAATTTCCCCTTGCGGGACCGATAAGGGAATCCTTTCCTTTCTTTCCTTTATTTCTTTCTTTCCATGGTTAAGCCTGAAGATCTTGCCCATGAACTTCAAAAATAGGATAGGTGACAAGGAGGAGCCCTGGCAGAGACCAACCCCAACCAGGGAACAAGTCTGACTCGTACCTAGAACCCAGACACAGCTCTCACTTTGGGCATAAAGAGATTTGATGGCCCTGAGTAGTGACCCCCCTTACTCTTATACTCCTACAGCAACTCCCACAATATCTCCTGGGTGATACAGCCCCCAGATCAATGTGGGTAAAACCAAAGAAATGTTGATGGATTTTCACAGGTGCACACACTCCCCTCTCACACTGATGAATGTCCAGGGGACTGACATTGAGATGGTGATGTCCAACAAGTACCAGGGTGTTCACCTCAACAATAAACTTGACTAGACTTGTCATTCAATTGCCCTCTATAAGAAATTTTTATTTTTGCAGTTCATAGTTTATACACCGTCCATATTTTCCCGTTGTTTAAGTTACTTTTAAATATTATCTGTTTGATTTTATACCCCTCTCATTTTGCTTTCCACTTTGCTGCTGTAACAGCATAATTTCCTCCTGTTGGACTAATAAAAGAATATCTTATCTTGTCTTAGGTAGGGTTTAACTTGAGAAATTGAGCTTCATAGCTATATACTCATTATCATGATTTTGTCATATCCGTGTGTTTGTGTTTTATGTTGAATTTTATTTTGCTGAGTTACATTTCCAATAGACTTGTTGACTAAAACTGTACTAAAATTAATAAATAAAAGATCTAATGTTATCCCACATGATTTTGAATAACAAGTTGATGGTGGGATTATTAAAAAAAAGAATATCTGTTAATGTCGATTACATCAACTAATCAGTTCAGCCCTAGTCATCAGAGATCTTTCCTAGGTATCTTGTCTGTTTATAGAAATAACTTTTTGTGTATGTGTGTGTTTTCAGCTATCCAAGAGACCCCCTTCCAGTGAAGATGAAACCATGGTCCCAGTACTACCCCCCAAGAAAGCCAGTGAATTAACTGTCAACGAAGTAACATGTATCTTGCAGGTATCACTTTTTTACCAGCTGGTTCCATGAAAACACATAAACCTTTCTAAACTAGTATGAGAGGTCCATTTTTAAGTGTCACAATTTACGTTGTGGGGAAAGATTTAAACTTAGATGGATTATGGGGATTAAGGCTAGATGCCATAAACAAAAATTATCTTGATGGGGATTAAAATGCTTAGAGTAGACAATGAGAAAAGTCTGTGAATTTGCCCCAATTCTAAGTAATGTGTAGCATGAAAAAAAAAGTATTTTATGATCACAAAAAAGAGGTGAATCAGTTCAACTGGATCAGAAGTTCCCTCACACACCAGGTGACTTCTTCAGTCTGAAGAAGTCACCTGGTGTATGAGGGAACGTTTCCAAATAAACTTCTGATCCAGTTTAACTAATTCACCTATTTGTTGTGATCTCCATACCTGGATTATTGTGCATGCATCAAGACATTTTGACTCTATTTTATGATGTACTCCACCCATAGAACGAAGTTGAATCTCTGATGGAAGACGCCCAAATGATTTTTGATGTGTCTCTGTTTGTCATCTTAGATATTCTTTTTATCAAAGAAGAGATGGTAATGGTCACAGGGTGCATGGAGATAAGTTATAACTATGACATGAGGTGGATGATTATTAATTCATCAATCTTAAAATTAACGTCTTCATATAGACAGAGATGTTAAGAGTGAAATGAAAGAAGCCCTACTCAGTTCAGGGAACCCAAAAATTGTTCTCAATTACAGCTTTTAACTACCAGTAACACAGCTTCCCTTATCGCCACTATTGATAATCCCTATAGAATTCGACAACCAGTTTTCTGTAACCCCTGTCTATTCCCTTCAGGCTGACCTGCAGCTGGGCCTGACTCATGAGGAGGTGAGCCGCAGGAGGGCCTATCATGGCTGGAATGAGTTTGACATCAGTGAGGAGGAGCCCTTATGGAAGAAGTACATCTCCCAGGTAACAAAGGCAGTTAATCTGCTTCATATGGAAGGAGATTTCTTATAGTGTAGAAATCTCAGCATCAATTGTAAAGCTCTATCTGAACCCACTATAAACATCACATCAGATCATCCATCCATCCATCCATCCATCCATCCATCAATCCATCAATCCATCGTCAACCGCTTATCCGGTGTCGGCTCTCAGAGGTAGCAGACATTTCAGCCGGGAACTACAAGCTTTCCTTTATCTTGAAACATAAACTAGCTCTGACTGTGAGATCTCAAGGTGTTCCCAGGCCAGCGTTGCGATATAATTCCTCCACCTGGTCCTTGGTCTACCCCGTGGCCTCCTCCCAGCTGGACGTGCCTGAAAAACCTCATGTGGGAGGCGACCAGGTGGCATCCTTACTAGATGCCTGAACCATCTCAACTGGCTCCTTTCTACTTATAATATAATATAATAATAATAATATAATGATCCCCTTATCAGTCCCGCAAGGGTAAATTTGGATTTCTCTGCATTTTTGACCCAACCTATTGTATAGGAGCAGTGAGCTGCCAACATATGGCGCTCGGGGAGCAGTTGGGGGTTAAGTGTCTTGCTCAAGGACACCGCGACATGCTGTATGCAGGACCGGGGATCGAACCTGCAACCTTCCGATTGCCAGACGACCGCTCTACCCACTGAGCTATACCACCCCTTACTTGGAGG
>OMLC01102236.1:0-12068 GCA_900302585.1 Regalecus glesne | reverse complement strand
ATATAATCACCATGTTTGCATCTGTCGGTGACAGACCAGGACTCAGGCTCACTGCAGAATATAGAGGATAGATTGTTGGTTGGCACACCTGAGGCTCATGAGCCATGCTGTTACCTCGCTTTTCCCGCTGCACATAGACCCTCTCTCTTTTTTACCACACAGCTTAACCAGTGTCACATCCATCAGGTGGGGAGGGGAAAACATCAGTTAAGTGTTGTGGCAACATGACAACCTTGATTTTCTGACAGGATGAGAAGTAGTTTTCACAATGGGGGAGGTGAGATTGTTTGATTTTTGTGCCTCTTGCCCAAACTCATCTTTCTCTACTACTACTGAAGCCAGAGAAACTGGGACTGCCTCTCCATGCTTCTAGGAGGTTGAGGTGGTTAATCTGTGTCACAACTTCCCTGTCATCACACACAACCTCATAGTTGACATCCATCACTCACTGTGTGGCCACGAAAGGCCCTTGCCACTTTGTGAGTAGTTTGGAGCTGGATATTGAAAATGATTTGAGAACTTTCTCTCCTCGTACAAATTGACATTGTCAAGCTCCTCTGTTATACAGACACTGCTGATGTTTCTGGGCCCGGAGCAAAATCTCCCGTGAAATCTGCCCAAGTGTGTGGAGTTTAGCTCCCATGTCCAGAACGTGCTGTTCTTTGTCTTTACTGGGGCTTGCACTGCTCTCCCAACTTTCTTTCATCAGGTCCAACATACCCCTCAGTGTTTTGCTAGTTAGAAACTCCAAAGGGGGGAAAACCCCATGGAGGCCTGGCTGCCTGGGGCACCTCACACACTTTGAACAACAGTGGATTCAACCTTTTATCCCAGTTGCGGCTCCCCTCGTGGATGGACTTGCAAATCATGTTTCTGAGTCTATATTAAAGTTCTTTACAAGCCTGTCTGTTGCAGGGTGATACAGTCATGGAGATTGGTTTTATACCGAATATTTCATATAGTTCGCGAAGTATACGTGACTTAAAAGATGTGTTCTGATCCATCAGAACCTCTTAAGATTCTGAGACAGGAGGTTGTTTGAAACGGTGCCTATGTACCACTTTTCGTTAAGATGTCGCACAACAGCACTCGTTTAGGGTTGCGTGTGGTGTAATCCACAATGAACAACAAAAAGAACATCGCCATGAGCTCTGATCTAATGGCCTGATGAAGTCCAAGCCTCAATTAATGGTAACAGGCGCAACAGGGATTTTGGGATAGCTAGCAGGGTTACCAATTGACATTCCCAGCAAGACGTACACCAACCACTGTATGTCACCCTGGATCCCTTGCCAGTAAAGTCGAGCCATTATTTGGTTGAGGGTTTGGTCGTCACCGGGGTGACCCGCCATAGAGTTGTAACCGGCTGATCCTTTAGTACCAATAATTGGCGGGGTTCATGTCCGGTTTGCTTGATAAAACCATCCTTGTAAGTACAAAATATGGTGGTGTTGGGGGGGCACCTGTTGACGACAGCCAAGCTCTTGAAGCTGTCCAGAAAAGTTTCAGGGTCATCGGTGTATGTCATCTTGGGGAGGGGGATCTGAGGATGATTAAAAGGGAAAGACTACAGATCACCCGCATGGGCAGCCACAGGGGAACGCAGCAGCTCCCTCAGCAGAGCTAGGACCTCAGGGGCTTGCATTTGTTGATGCTGTATTTAGGTGAGCTGGTGGAAGGGTCGGCCCAGCATGGATTCCTGTAGCTCCCATCTCATACCTGTAAGGGCCATCACTGTGGCAAGACTCTGGACACTAAGCTTTCTGAGTTACAGTGAGTTAAAGTTTCTTAGATGGAGGACTGGGCAGAGGTTAGGAGGTTTAACGGGTATTTTCTTTATCAGTCTCTATCCTTTCCACATTGGGCCAGTGCCTTTTCTCTCTCATCTCACTTCCACAATATTTAATACTATCTTTGTAGTTTTGAGATTTCTTTCATTATATTAAAGCTGTCAATCATTTTCTCCCAGGAACTTTACAGATCAGCTGCGTAAGATCTCTAAGGATGCTGGGATGCCCATCCAGGGCCAGCCATGTTTCTGTAAATATGCCCAGGGTGCTGACAGTGTGGAGCCCATGTTCAGACATCTAAAGAACACCTACTCTGGCCTGCAGCTCATCATTGTCATCTTGCCGGGAAAGACTCCTGTCTATGGTAGATTTTTATTTTATTTTGTGTGCGTGCATTTCTTCTCTTCTTTTTTTCCATTGAATTATGTTGGGATCAGAATACGCAAAGTCTCCCTGGTTTTAACACAACCTGGTCTCTGCTGACAAATTTCCTGTGGCGATGATGAACAGGCATCTTCACACTGTGTAATGTGACATAATTAAATAACAGCATTGTGGTGTCAAGGATACCCCACAACACCCTGATGAAAAATCAAGGATTTCAGACTTGTTTATATTTTCCAGCCTAGTCTGACATCTATGTGTTCCCTTACATTGAAGAATAGGATGACAGAGTGCTCTCTTCTGCACATGGGAAAGAGAAAGGGATGCTGCTGTCAGGTGAAACAATGAAACCAGGAAAAGGTCATCGACCAGTGACAACAGTACCCCTGCCTTTTTGACCTTTCTTTGAGGGAGTACCATGACAGAGTCAAAAAGATAAATGTTGGTGAGAAATAGCAGAAGTTCTTCAGCAATGTAGCTGGTTAAATCATGCTAGGTTATCCTTCCCCAGTACCACTAGCCACAAGTGTCCTAAATCATTTTCTCTTTAGTTTCTTTTCGGAGCACAAGACTGCCAGCATCACACATAGAGGTTCTGTAGCCATGATTGACAATTTCTTTACCCTCATCCCCGATGACCTATGAACTCCCATAAGATCTTGGAAGGCACCATACGATGATTGGTCGAGGTCCTACTTGGAGTGTGGCCAGTCTCCTGGCCAGGACATGCTACAATTTATGGCACCACAATTGCCTAATCGGATGTAGTGACCATCGTAAAAGACAAAAATGTCGTATAGTCAGATCCCAGCATAAGACAAGACTTGGCAACACCCTTTCTTTGTAACGGATAGCTTTTTGTCAAAGAGTGAATAGATTATAGGGAAGATGGCTCCTGAATATAAAAAACACGTTTCTGTCAAAACATTTCAATAGGTAGTCCATTTGGGTTGGGTTTGGGCTTTGGATATCACTGCCTTTCTAAATCTTCAGGGATAGTCATAGGTTTGGAACCCTGTGACACCTGACATAAAGATCTTCACACTTTTCCTCCAGTGAGACATACTGGTTTTTTATCCGGTCAGGTGAGGAAAGATCATTTGCCGATGGTTGACGTCCACCTGTTATTTCCTTTTTCCATCGGTATGGCTTGTAGCGGAGGTGAAACGGGTGGGAGATACCTTATTAGGCATGGCCACCCAGTGTGTGCAGGTGAAGAACGTGGTGAAGACGTCCCCTCAGACCCTCTCCAACCTCTGCCTCAAGATCAACGTCAAGCTGGGAGGCATCAACAACATCCTGGTGCCTCACCAACGGTGAGCCTCCTGCCCAGACTGTTACAATGGGGATTTGGACAGAATTTATCTTTTTAAAATATTAATAAAATATAGGTTTTATGATAGAAAAATGTGGGGGTTGTGTTATTTTGGGTGTCAAACTCTGCATAGAATGGTAACTTGTACAGAGTGTTTCCTTGCCTTTCGCCCAACAAGCACTGGGATAGGCTCCAGCATGACTTCGCGGCCCAACTTCAGCAGTCGACGATAGATGGATGGATGGATGGATGGATGGATGGATAGATGGATGGATGGATGGATAGATGGATGAACAAGTACTTGTTTCATATTTCTGTGCTTGTTTCAGTACTTCATATTCTGCATATGATGACAGCAATAATCCAGGGAGTGTTCTAAAAGTGGCAAGCTTGCATAAACTTCTTTAGAGGCATTAGAGTGTTAAGAAGGGAGGGAAGATATTTGAACTATAAGGAAGGTGAATAATGTCTTATGGATAAAAAACACAATCAAAGTTAAAAGTAAAAAAGAGGACAATGTGAATAGAACATTAAGAGCTAGTACTTGACAATATTTGTTGGTATGTTACCCCTTAGGTAGGTAACAATAATCATTACCAGGGAATTGTTGATCACTGGTTAATATAACTCACGAACTTGACTAACGGAAATCTTAGCTTGTTAACTTTACCAGAAAAATTGTCTTTACGACAACACCAGAACTCCCCAAGTAGTGTTAATGAAGATATCTAAGAGGATGAGGTGAGGTGATCAATCTGTTTGTAAAAATGTCTCCTGATCAACATAGCCTTATGTGAAAGAAAGAAAGAAAGAAAGAAAGGAAATGATTCCCTTATCAGTCCCACAAGGGGAAATTTGGATTTCTCTGCATTTTTGACCCAACCTATTGTATAGGAGCAGTGAGCTGCCAACATATGGCGCTCAGGGAGCAGTTAGGGGTTAAGTGTCTTGCTCAAGGACACCTCGACATGCTGTATGCAGGACCGGGGATCGATCTTGTAACCTTCCGATTGCCAGACGACCTCTCTACCCACTGACCTATGCCGCCCCGTGAGACCAAGATAAAAACATGAAAGACACCAGAAAGTCAATTTAGGTTTTTAGTGTCTTATTTTATCAATTTTAACTCTCTTTACTTCCCTTTGCAGGTCAGCAGTGTTCCAGCAGCCAGTTATCTTCCTTGGAGCAGACGTCACACATCCACCTGCTGGGGATGGAAAGAAGCCCTCCATTACTGCTGTAAGTCTCTTTTTGATAATATAAACCAGATGGAACAATTCAAATAGGATTGTTACTTAACCCAATTGGGCCAAGTACAGGTTTCCCAGGTAGTCGGCAAACGAGTTTCACTTTCTTTCAGGTTTGACATATATTTCAGGGGATGACATAGCCATTTCCTCCCTGTCCCAGCAGTGTTTTATGCTTTCCAAGAAAACCAAAACACTTTGCATATGACTGGATTCATGGTGGTTTGTGTGTCATTTGGGTTAAAGTAGCATATGGACAAACATAGTCAAAGCTAAGGGGAGTCTGCCTGACTTAAATCTCCAGACAGTTAAGTTTAGTGTTTTTGGGCTTTTTCTAAAAGCTTGGGTTTAAAACAAATGAGGCTGAACAAGATAAACAGAGTAGTAAGAGAGTATTGAAGGATGGCAGGGAAGCGAATGGCTCAGAACTGATTCACAGGCAGAAAGGAAATGAGGTCACTCCAAACCTCGCCTTTCCTCAGCCAGGCTGTGGTCAGTAGTGTGGTTACCAAACCATTATGACGAACGCCTGAGTCACAGAGAAGAGTGCTGAGTGCTTCTGCCTCTGTCTGAAAAGAAATATGGTGAATAAGGAGAATTTTAGCATTTACTGATATGCCTTGGTATGTAAAAAGTCAATGGTGAGCTTTCAAAACCTCCGACATGCAGCATCTAGGGGTTGCTAATGTACCTGCAAACATCTGACAGAAAGGTGAATCAAATAGGCTTGCCATCAATGACTGTTTCAGTGCTCAGTGAAACATTATTGGGCTGAATTTTATAGTAAAAAAAACACATTTTTCTCATAGCTAGGAGGTTAATTTTGATTCACTGGACATCTAGACATCTTCCCCACACTCCTTATGGATAGAGATGCGCTAATTTTTTCAAAGCTTGAAAAGATTAGACACTTGAAGAGAGGTGCTGTGTCGTATTTGATAAAGTCTTCTTACTCGTTTCGACTCCTTAGACTTGTCCCGAGGCTTTGTAATTCAGCAATTGGCATGAAGCTACCTATAGCCTGATGATGTTGACCCTTGACCTTATCCCTACCACATGTTTTTGACCTAAGACCATAACCCTCCCCTTTGTTTTTCTATCTTATGTTTTCTTACATGTCATGAATAGTCCCCCCCACGACGGGGGGACTATTCATGACATGTAAAAATGATCTAATGTTTCACTTTCTCCTTTGAAAAAAATCTAATTCTGATTTCTAATTTACATTCTTGTTCACCGTGATGACATGGTGGAGTGGTTGTAGTGGGAGGTCAGATTAAAGCAAATTACACACCAGTCTTGTAAGGTACTCCAAGCCACCATGCAAGTGGTGTCTTGTTCAAGGGCACTGAATATTACTCATAAGTCAAATACATTTTTAGGCTTCGTACCATGGCCAGTCTTGTCCCACCCACTCATCTTATATCCCCATGGAGAAATACATCTGTAGGATAGGTGGCATCATTTGGAATCAAAGCTCAATGAGCTTCTCTGAGGTCTCTTTTTTCCCTCTGTATCATCAAGGTGGTAGGCAGTATGGATGCCCACCCCAGTAGATACTGTGCCACTGTGCGGGTCCAGAGGCCCAGACAGGAGATCATTGAAGATCTGTCCTACATGGTCCGAGAGCTGCTGATCCAGTTCTACAAGTCGACCCGCTTTAAGCCCACCAGGATCATCTTCTATAGGGATGGAGTCCCCGAAGGGCAGCTACCACAGGTATGTTTAAAAGCAAATGGAGACAAAGGTGAAAAAAAATGCAGGGACTTAAGATGCAAATGAGCTTGAAGCTATCATCTTGTGTGTCACATCAAATGGTGACATGAATATGAAAAGCTGCACACATGTCCCATTTAAAATGGTAACCAAATGGATTTGCTTGAATGCATCGCAAATGTGTTTGCTGTGACACTTTGTTAAATGATTGTAGACATCCTCAAGGTTCTAGAGAACCTGCTGTAGCTCAAAACGTAATCTTTAAACGTGTTACTATCCATGTGAAGTAACAAAAAAAGATTTTATGTTAGCCTTGTCTTTAACCCTCAAGTAACCCTGGGGCTCAGTTGGAGTTTGGCATAATGAAAAGCCTGTCTCCACATTATGTTTGTGACGTAGGTTTTGTAACGACATGACATTGCAGGGCCTTGTTTCACGTTATTTTTAACTATTATTGGAAAATCAGTAGGAACATGTTTAAGGGCTAATAAAAAGTATCCCTCCATTGTGCAGATCCTCCACTATGAGCTCTTGGCCATCAGAGATGCATGCATCAAACTGGAAAAAGACTATCAGCCAGGCATCACCTACATTGTTGTCCAGAAACGTCACCACACTCGCCTCTTCTGTGCTGACAAGTCTGAAAGAGTGAGTCCTATCCTGGTGTCTGTTATTTGATCATTTCAATAATTTTTTTTTCCAACAATCAAGGCAATAGTTAAGATGTTTTTACGAAAAGTCTGCTGCTCTCTGATGTAATTTGTAATTATCGAAATGCTTCCTGTGGAAATGTATTGCCAAACTTGCTATACTACAATATATTTTATTAGATTGGGAAGAGTGGAAATATTCCTGCAGGGACGACGGTGGACACCAGCATCACTCATCCATTTGAATTTGACTTCTACCTGTGCAGCCATGCTGGCATACAGGTAAAGATAGTGGAATTGTGGGTGTGTGTGTGTGTGGTGACAGGCATGGGCTCAAGTTCATGAATACCGGGATGGCATCCAGTATTTTACCTTTACCCCTATCCATAGAGTTAGTGGTCGTGTTAGTGGTTGTGTCAGAAAGGGCATCGAATGTGAAATTTTGCCAAATCAATATGTGGATTGTCAAGACCATACTAGACTAATTGAGGCCACTGTGCACGCTCCAAATGCAAACTGTAAAATCCACTGTGGTGACCCCAGAAAAATAGGGAAACAGGCTGAAAACAGAAGGAGAGAGAGAGAACTCGCTGTGTGTGTGTGTACTGTAATTAGATGGAGTGATTGCTTTTGATCCCAGATCTTGAATATGTAATTTGCTGTTGTTTTACCAAGTTTTTTTTCATGTTTGTTTTTAATTGCCTCTTCTGTATCCAGGGCACCAGCCGCCCCTCTCATTACTATGTCCTGTGGGACGACAATCGTTTCACCGCCGACGAGCTGCAGATCCTTACCTACCAGTTGTGCCACACTTATGTGCGCTGCACGCGCTCCGTCTCCATCCCTGCGCCAGCCTACTATGCCCGCCTCGTAGCCTTCCGTGCTCGCTACCATCTGGTGGACAAAGAACATGACAGGTTAGTGACATTATGAAGGACTAACATGATTAATATTATGAAGGCTTTACATTTTTTTACAAGGGTTCCCAAACTTTTTGATTCTGTCACCCACCTGTGGTGATATTTTTTGGCCTGGGACTCGTCAAATATTTTGTGCAGTGAAATAAGCAATACATTCTTATTACCCATCAAAAAGTGAAATGATGAACAATTCTCTATATTATCATATTCATCACTGCAGTACTCCCCTCTTCAGTCATGGCCTACTAATGATCCCATGAAACAGACAAAGCATGTCAACATTCAACATTAGTAATTAATTAGTAATATTAGTAATATTTTCCCTTTAAATACAACTTTCTTTTACCTGCTGCTGTGGGTCGTGACCCATAGTTTGAAAACCAGTGGTTCTGAATATAATTTTCTTTAAAAAGGACTATTGAAAAATGACAACCGGGAGGTATTAGTCAGATTGTTTGACATATAAAACCTGACAATACCTTGTGACATGTCAGTGACCCGTGTTCTGTCTTGTGTCCTTGCAGTGGAGAGGGCAGCCATGTATCCGGTCAGAGTAATGGCCGGGACCCCCAGGCACTGGCCAAGGCTGTTCAGATTCACCATGACACACTGAGGACCATGTATTTTGCCTGAGCCTCATCAACCAACCATTTTCCCTCCCACCTCATCCTACCAGGGTGGGTAGATGGCCCACTGTAATCACCATTTCATTCACATCCCTCCTTCCCAGTGACTGCCAAATACCACATGTACCACAGACCTACCATGTATGACCAGGCCTAGTCGGCTCACCTCCACCCCACCCACAAAACTGATAAAGAAAAAAAAGGCATGACCCCTCACCTGTAAAACACAGGCAGACTCTTCAGCCTCATGCACTCACAAAACGATTATGAATTTATTGTTATTATTTTTTTTGTTTCTACTCTACCTGGACTATTGTTCTTCTTATGTTGACATTTTCGAAACGTGGGTATTATTATTGTAATTGTATTTTATGCTACCTTTAAACTCCTATGTATGTAAGTATGCCATACGGATGGGAGAAACACAGGTGGTAAGGAAAAATATGTTTTTTTTCCAACAGTCACCACAATGCTGCCTCTTTAACCCTCTGAATGGCAGTTTCAAGCCTCTCCAGATATGGGGGATCCTTCAGAGGGGTTAGTAATGGGGACACACTCACTCCATTGTTCTGATTTTTTTTTCTATTATTTTTTTATGGTTTTAAATAATGTTATTTTAAAAACTACGTCGAGGAGTTGGAGGTATGGTACATTAGCACTTAGTGATAGCACGTAGATGCCACTAGCCCCGCACATAAGGTATATGCGAGGCTTCCTCTCTGGTCTGTACATTAGCGGAGACAGAATAATGTGTAGCATATCGTAGATACAGGTTTCATGTCCTGCCGCGCTCTGCACCGGTTGGCCAGTCCCTGAGAAAATTGGCCTCTAGAGGCAAACTTAGCATAACCGTAGAGGGACCATTTGCATAGAGTGTATCAAATATACTTGCACCCCATGCACCTAAACCAGCATTATGAACCAGCCAAATGTGACACCAACCAAGGAAAAAGGGGCACTTAAACAATAAGATAATCTTTTGTTTCTCTTATAGGAATTGATGAGGCACTTTTTTAATTTACTCAGTGGTTTATTTTACTTCACATTGGGGACACTGGTCTCTTGAGGCTTGATACACAAATCACCCCCAATCCTTGCGCTCACACCTTGCTAAACAGAGTAACAACGGCAATAGGCAAGGTCAGCTCTTCTTTGTAAATTTGAATGCAGGCAAATGTACGTCTGTGATCACCAAGTGCTGCAAAAGCTGAACACACAGTTCAGCAACTGACCTTGTTCTCATCACTCTGCACATTCCGACATGTATCGGTCGAGATGACAGTGCCACCACAGTGCACTCTGCTGAACGTCTACCCGCACATGGCGTCACATATCCCGTACAAACTCCTGCTAAACGACGCCAAGACTCGACCACCTGTACACCTTCAGTCCCTATTTTACCATGCAGAGGTCCTATAATTCAAATGCACTTGATTCCCCCTCCATTTTACCTTAACCTAAATCTCATGGACACTTGCAGTCCCACTGATTAATTCTACCATCATCCCGGCCCCCTTGAAAACAAAACAAAATGAAAATTAAAAAAATGACCAACCTGCACCCCTCCTCTCTACCCCACCCAGCCTGTGTTAGACAATCCCCATTGGTGCGCTGTGTGCCCGGGCAACACAGATAGGGGCTAGCTACACACGTTGGGCCAGGCCATTATTTTTTACTACTTAACATCCTGCCTTCACATCAAGTCACTTTTTTGAGGAAAAAAAATGCATGTTACTATTTTTTATGACTGGACAATGTTCTGAGCCACCTTATTTGGGTTTCCTTAGTGATAGGAGCCTTGCGCTCACTGCTGCCTGTCAGTCATTTTGCCTCGATTGTGTAATGGTTAAAGACTGCTAATTTTTCTTTATTTTCCCTGTGATTTATTATTGTGACTAGTGTCAGAGTGTATCCTCAAGAGGGCACTGTGGGGACAGGCTCAGATTTCCACCTCAGTTGCCCTCAAAGCGCCTCAACTCTTCTCTGATTATTAGAGCCCCCTTTGAGCTGAAAGGGATCAGATGATAGAGATAAGATGAGTTTGATTTTTAAATCTTTGTTTATGAACTTGCATAATCAAAATGCCTTTGTAAACCGTTTTAACTGATCCAACATTGTGCTCAAGGTGATTTGTATATATAAATATATATTAATCTTTCATGTACTTTGGCTCAGCAATTATAGGGCCTTTTGCAGTTGGGGCCAGTTTCCACTCCCCCCATTCCCTGACTCTATAAAAGATTTTCAGTCTTGGGGTAGCCCTAGCACCACTGAAACCAGATGCAGTTCTCTCACTGAAGCCACAAAGCACCTTGCAAAGAGGGGAGACGAGACGGGAGTCTCTCTGGAAACACACCATGTGGACAGCGAGGAGTCCACTCCTCTCCACCCAGCCTCACTGACAAAGCAATATGAAGCCACTGATCAAAAACAGTCCTTGTCATAAGCACTTCCCAATAGATTTGAATGAAAGGACATGGAAGCAACTTATTTTGGCTCTGTGTATGTAATAGTATGGGGACTCTGTTGGGGAGGGTTATTTTTTAAAGAAAATAAAATTGTTTTTTATTACTCCTGGTTGACTTTTTGTAATAGTATAAATGTTTTGTTGCTTATTGAATTATTTCCTCTGTCTGGTGGATCATAACCATAAGGTTGGCATTTGTAAGCTACCTACACCTCAAAGTTGACATCCCTCTATACAATTAACCATAATGATGGCTGGCAAGGAGATCTTTATCACAGCTCTCGCATTTGCGAACATGACCAATTGATTTGACTCTTAAATGTAGAAATATATATTTAATATAGAACAGGCATAGCAAAAAACATTTTTGTCTCTGTGTTTAATCCACCCTGTTGTATAGGGGCAGTGGGATCACCCGGGGACCAATTCCAGTACTTATTCAAATTGCCTTGGGAAGGGGCAGGAGTATCAACCTTAACATACATGTCTTTTTGATGGTGGGAGGAAACCCACAGACAGGGAGTTCATGTAAACTCCATACAGAAAGGAGCTGGGATGGTTTGGGATTCAAACCCAGAACCTTCTTGTAGTGAGTGAACAGTGTTAGCTACTGCACGACCCTTATTCATTCAGAATCAGTTTATTGGACATGGAGCTTTTCACATACATGGAAAGTGACTTCAGTTTCATGGCTCTTACGGATACTTCATTCACATAGAATGACAACACAACAATCGTCTGGTATGTGGTAAATGGTAAATTAACTTGTTCTTAGATTTCCACAATGTATACATAATGATTCACTATATACAGGTGAAAATAAGAGTTAATAAAACAATGATGGAGAGAGTGCATCAGATATTGAAATAATCGTTAGCAGGTTATATGCTTGAGGTAGATGGATATGACACCATAATAGTATATGTACAATTTACAGTAAAGTATATATATAC
>OMLC01102233.1:12114-23374 GCA_900302585.1 Regalecus glesne | reverse complement strand
ATCTGGATTTACAAAAATAATGGATTTGGACTGGCAGTCTAACCAAGGCTTAATAATCCATGAAAATATATACATGGCACAGAAAGTTTTAGCATGTTTAAAGAACATTGTGCTTCTGCTCCTTTAGCTTGCACAGACCCAAGACCAGTTGGATTCACTTAAAGTACAACTCCAAAAGGAACAGCAAATCAAATGTGACCTAGAAAGATTAAACCAAGAGAAGCAGACTGAGTTTGACCAAAAGGTATTTATTTATTTATTTATTTATGAACTTCTTATACTTACCGTCTGTGAGGTCTTCACATACCCACGTATTCCTTATGTTGATGGTCAGTAGAAAGTTGAGCACTAGTCACTGGAAGGAGAAGTCGGGTTGATCCGGTCAGTGGAGAAAGAATCTACTTCTCGTTACCTGCAAAGCATTGACTTTTCCTTTTTCTTTCAGTCTGATGAGACAAAGGGCCACCTGCTGTTCCTTGAAGAGGAGCTTCAAGGTCATAAGCAAAGAAACTCTGATCTAGAAAAGCAACATCAAGAGATGGAAGCTCTTTCAGAACAAAAGGTTGGTTTTAGACTTAGTGGTTCAAACTGGAGGGCTGGCATTAAGCTAGGTGTAACTCATAGTTGATTTTAGGAATACAAATGATCCATTTGATTGTCTTGAAGACACGTGAAAAATCTCCAGTCTGGAAAATATGAGGATCATTCACTATTTAGTATTTAGATTTCCTCAATGCTCTCTTGGTGAGGGAAAATGAGACTACCTGAGCTAAGCACAGACTGAATATTCCAATGTTTGTTTTGATTACCTTCCTATTGCATCATATGGACCCTGCACTGTTATTAATTTGTAATACTTATCATATTTTTCAATGATCCATAGGATTCATTGTGGTGTTCTGTGCATTTATTATTGTGGATTTACTAATTACAAATGCATGTTTTATTCCAAGTTCCTGGTTAAGGAAAAATGACCAACTAATATTCATATATTATTATAATTATGAATTGGCTCCCAGATTCATCAGCTAGAAGAACAGCTGGAGAAGATTACGGAAGAGAGAAGCAAGCTCAAGAGTGACCTTCAGGACAACGTAGACATGGTGAGGTCTCAGTTTTAAAAGGGAGACCACATGCATTCACACACGCTACACTAGTTTTGGATGAAGCCTCACATTTCTGCAGCTCAAGATATTTTATGTGCTGGTCATTTATCACAGAAAGCTCAATCAGTTCATCTGGATGCAAAGTTTAATGAGAAAAAAAAATTCAAAGCTAATCTACGTGACCTGATTTATATTCCAGGTATTTTGATTTGGCAAAGGTTTGATGACTGATGGCCTTCCTGATGCAACCCTTTCCATTTATCTGGGCTTGGAACACAGCACTAAGAATGGACTGGTTTATGCATCCTTGGTGGCTGGATTTGAGAATGTGTAGAGAATGTGGAAGGATTACTTTGAGGAGCTGATTGGGGCAACATAGCTTAGTGGGTAGAGAAGTCGCCTGGCAATCGGTAGGTTGCAGGATCGATCTCCGGTCCTGCATACAGCATGTCGAAGTGTTCTTGAGGAAGACACTGAACCCCTAACTGCTCCCCGAGCGCCATATGTTGGCAGCTCACTGCTCCTATACAATAGGTTGGGTCAAAAATACAGAGAAATCCAAATTTCCCCTTGCGGGACTGATAAAGGAATCATTATTATTATAATTATTATTACTATTAATGAAGAAAATGAGAGAGAGAGAGAGAGAGAGAGAGAGAAATTTGGATGATGTTGTGATGGTAAATTAAGAAGTGTGGTGGATTAGCAAGGAGGAAGTGAGGACAGCAATGAAGAGGATGGAGAGTGGAAAGTGGTTGCCCCAGATGACATACTTGTGGAGGCATGGAGGTGATTTAAGTGGTAGTGTGGATGAAGTTTTGATAGTTTCTGCTGTAATCTTTCTCAGATGATTGAGAACCAAGAGGAGCTACGGAAAGCTCAGGAGCAGATTAGACTTCTCGGCATGGAGATTGAGCTCATAAAGTCTCAGAAGACTGAGCCAGAGAGTCAATCAGACAGTGGAAGGGATGCAGAGCATATACTACAACTGGAAGAGCTTCAAAGCCAGGTAAACCTTTGCCATTTACATATTTAAGAGATCTATGATGTTGAACTAAAGTTGATGCCAGAAACACCTTGATGGTTCTGGTGGCATGAGGAGGATGGACAATATTAGGCTGATGGTACTGATGTTTTGGCTGATTGGTGTATAATCTTTGCAATTTATTTTTTTAATGATGTAAGTTGCTAAAGAAAATGTTATATTGTTCCTCCTCATTTAAGCTTCTAGAATCACATTCAGTTCTTTCCTCTTGAAATTCTCAAAGATTCAGAGGGTCACTGAGGACTTCACACGCTTGGAAGCTGAGAGAGACACTCTCCTGTCCGAGAGAAATGGTCTCTTGTCTGAGAGAGATTCTCTCCTGTCTGAGATGAAGTCCAGCAGCCAGAGTTCTAAAGAAGATGCGGAGAAGCTCCTCTCTAATGTGACATGTATCACTGAGGAGAGAGACCAGCTCCAGGAAGCTCTGGAGGAACTGAAGCAGAAGAACCAGCTCCAAGCAGAGATGATGGACAAGATGGAAAAGGTATATACAAAATTGTTTTATCCTTCTCGGATATCTCTTACAGAGGTAAGAATCTTACCTCCGTAAGAGGCATCTTATACACAGATACTCTGATAGATGGCTGGAAACACTGCTTTTGATGATGTTTTAAAATTGTGATAGTGATGTTTGTTGGTTAATTTCAAATGTCTCATATTCATGTAGAGCTTGGGGCTCAATCCTATGTTCACTGGAAGATCTCTGTTTTTCTATTTACTTGTGCTCTGTATGCTTGTATATCAGCCACCAAAAATGTAGCTCTTTTTCAGGCTGCAACCACTCAAGATCAGCAACCTCGGGACAATTCAACAAGGCTGCAAGACTCCAGTCTGCACCTGGAGGTGGGGTGTACCCTTTTATTTTATACATGAATGAATGGTCAATGAGTCCTTCCCTAATAAACATCAGCAGAGTCTGTTGTAAAATGGGCAGGATCATGGTGACACAAGTGATTCTAATGTTTCCTCAGGAGTCCTTAAACAGATTCCAGGTGTTTATTGAGGACTGCTCGAAGCAAAGCATTATACCTCCGAACCAGGGCCGATACTCTCTGACACACCACCACTTGCCCTCTCCTCCAAAACCCATCCTGGATGCCTGTAGTGCTGTCAGGCAACTGACTGTGGAGACTTCTAAGAGTCTAGAGAATATTAAGGTAAATATTTCTAAGTTGAGTTGTTTTTATGTTTGTATGTGTCCTCATAAGTAAATGGCAAATGGGCCCATTTTATATAGTGCTTTTCTAGTCTAGTGACCACTAAAAGTGTTTAACACTGAATGCCTCACATTAACCAAGCATGGGGGGTTAAGGCGGGATGCCTTTTCCTGATACCCTATGCTGGGATCGGACCCTCAATACCTGACTTGGAGGTGCATGGTCTCAATTAAATTTGTGTTTTCGGATTTTTTAAAATATTTTTATGTTGTAACTAACCAAACAGAAATTTGATTATAATTCTGAAGCACTGTCCTCTGCAGTGTGAAAACTCCTCTTCTTGCATGTACCCATCTGGGTGGAGGAGGGAAATCACTTTGGTATCTCAGAGATATAGTTCATTTACACTTTTATAATTGTCCAACTTACTGCTACAATGAATGTCAAACCATCTCTTGGGGTAGTTTAAGCAATCTGACTGCAATCTATCCTTAATCCTTATTGACAGTATATATGCTTGAATATTTAAGCCAATAAAAGCCATCTGATTAGTCAGATGATGAAGGACAGGTTCTAGTGCAAGTCGTAATGACTTTATTTGTAGTGTCAGTTGAAATGATTCTTATACCAGCTGAAAAGATAGCATGGCTCCATAGTTAGCTCTGTTGGATCATGGGTTTGACCCCATCCCTTTTTTTGTGGAGTCTGTGATGTATTTGTAATATCTACCCAAGTGTGCGTGTTGCCTTGAAAATCGATATTGTGCTCTTTCCAACCTGGGCAGCAGTTGTGAGAAATTGATTAATAAAGAATAGCTGACCTCTGTTGACCAGAGAAATCTATTTCTCTTTTTCAGCGAATGTTGACTAACTACGCTCAGGACTACAAGGACCGGTTCGAGGAGCTGGTGGAGAGCGACTTGGCTGTGTTCGAGGAGACCCGGCTGCAAGATGTGCTGTTGTGCAGGGCCCAGGGCAGCAGATACTTGGTCAAGGCAGAGGACTTGCAGACTGTGTGGGAACACAGGCTCTGTAAGCTGCTGGATAAGAGGGAGTTTTACCTACAGGTGAGGATTACTAAAGGCCTTTTTTTGAAAACCTCCTTAAAGCTAAAATCCTGAAAGTCATAGTTATTCTTCATTCTTGTTTTTACTTGCTTACACCTGTGATAATACTGATAACTGCATCGTTTGATCACTCTTAACCCCTGGGAATAAAACAAAAATCCCACAGTAGCCATGAAGTTATGTCAACCAACACCTTTACCACCACCGTGCAAAAAGACAACATCCAAACAAGTGATGTAGCCATCTTAGTGACACACACTCACACACACACACACACACACCATCCCTAGTCACCAACATTCTCTGGGGATTTACAGAAAATGGCTGACCATTTTGAGAAACTCCAAGCAAATATGGCTACTTACCCCTGTGACGTGTCAGAAGAAGTCAAAGCAGAGGAGAGGTTTATTGAGCGGCTGTGGGCGGTGTGCAGCGACCGGCCGGTCAACTGGAGCGCACTGGACAGCGTTTTGAGTATTGAGCGCAGCCGCTGCTCCTCAGCAGCACAAAGCCATAAAATGGGCCTTCAGGTAACACTCATTCCCACTCAAACCATTATTCTGAGGTTGATTTAATGATGGACTGTCAATCTAGAGTTTAAACCATAAAATCCAATAAATTCAGCCAATGTGTACTTTCATTCTGACACATTATTTTGGTCAAGCCCAGTCAGCTGACTTGCCTCTCTGCACCTCCCAGATGTAAATTCCCTCACTTGTCCTACCACTTATAAGCCCTTATTTTGTCTCTCAGAATGTTATTGATGTGCACAAAGGCCTTTCCCGTGAGCTGGAGCAACTTTGTGAGCAGGCTCGGACTCTGCTTCCACAGGAGAAGAGGAAGACTGCCACTCTGCTGCAGAGCCTGGAGAAAGCTCTGCCTGCCACAGAGCTCGACCTTCTTGAGGATAGCCGGCGACTTGTCCTGCTGCTTCAGCAAACTGAGAAAGAAGCCCAAGTGCGTCTTCTCCTTTCATGATTTCATGATTATTCACTGTTTCATGATTTAGGCATGTTGCTGACAGGCATAGCACTCGGTCATCAGTATTTCTAGATAGTTTGGTAGAATCAAGGTTGTTTGCTTGTTGTTTGATGCACAACAAACTAGTCGGTGTATGTTTTGATGCATGCTCAATAATCCAGCTAAGGGAATCACAAAAACGGTGAATCGGTTCAAGTGGATCAGAAGTTTATTCAGAAATGTTTCGTCACTCAAACAGGTGACGTCTTCAGTCCGAGTTGACTGTGAGCATTCCTGCCCTTATAAACAATACAAGGATCATCCCTCCAGGATTATGATGTTCACATCCTCAATAGGGAGGATTTGAAAGGGGGGTTAAAGAGGCCATTTATGTAAAGAGGAAATGACCATCATTGAACAGGGGTGGTGGCCTGAGAGTACATCTGTTGGCTCTTACGATGCTTTGATTGCAAATATTCCCCAGTTCTCTGTGAATAGTTCCCATTACCACTGAATGTGTGGTCTATGATCAACTTGCATATGAACCCAGCCTTTTGTGGTTGTGGCATCACTGTGTTGTTTATTGGAGTGGGGATGCTGCCCTCAGCTCAGACTGAAGATGTCTACTTTATTGTCTACTTCACTTTTTCATTTGGCATTGATTGTTTAAGCATTCATTTTTAAATTTGTCCCAATTGTCTCTCAGAAACATCTGGATTGTTATGCAGATGAACACTGGCTGCTGTTGGATCACCTAAGACAAATGTTCATGCTAGGCTTAAATGGAGCCAAAGATTTCATGGAGATGATGTTGGTTCATTTTGGTTTTTTTAAAAATCCCCTTTTCACCCATTTCTCAGGCCATGCATATACGACTTGAACAGCTGGAGGAGGACCAAACTAAATCTAGTAACAGGTTGTCCAACCACAAACAGGCCAACCAGCTTCTGCAGACAGAGCTGCAGGATGCCTACGCACAGGCTCAGGTTCAGGAGAGCACAATACAAACCCTGAAGAGTAAACTGCGGGAGAGTGAGGTATGGCTGAGATTCTCCATTTGGCTTTCCCTGACTTTGTGTGAGACAACGCTAATGATAACTCAGCTGTGTTTTGCATTGAGTCATCACCTCTGACTAATCACCGTTTTCTATTTTCTTTGTTTCTGGTTCAGGTCCTCATGAAGAAAAATGCACCTCCCAGTGCTGTTGAGTTGGAAAATCTTCGGGATAAAGTGATGAAACTGGAGGTGGCATTGACCTCTACATCCTCCAAACACCAACAGGAGTAAGTCTCCACTGGTTTTGTCTTTATGCTTGCACAATTATCCAGGTAAGGAAATCACAGAAAGTTGAGTCAGTTCTGATTCAACTTTATGGGATTCGCATTTTTCATCCCTATTCACTGATTTTATTTCTTTTGACTTTTCTAACCAGCAGACTTGCATTTAAAGTTAAGAGGTGTCAAATCTTGATGCAGGTTTCCACTATTAGCTCCTATGTTTGGTGGTACGTTAGCTAGTTAGGTGAATTTGGTCTACGAAGGACTCCATGTTGGAAAAAACAAATTGACAGGCTGGGAATTTGTACTGCTAAAATACAGGGAGAAAATCATTTGGAATGAAAATAATAAACATCTATTCAAGCCATCATGGTCTCTTAAACCCTTTGAATCACAATATGAATGATCTCTAGACGATTCACAACCCCTGAAGAGTAAGTACATTTGACCCTCACTATTCAGGAGTTCATTTTAAATCTAAAAAACAAAGAGGTTCTGACTTAATTGGTCTGGCTTAACTGTTTAGGAGTTTTGAAAAGGCATTGAGAAGCTCATATCGTCATCATTTCATCAGTCTGCAACCTCTTTAGCTCCACTTTATGTCCCTCTCTAGAACCAAGAGGTTGACCATGCTGCTTGACATCAAGGAGGAGTCGCTCAGGAGGCTGAAGGAGACACTGAGGAAGGGTCAACTGAAAGGGGATGATTCTTGTAAGTGAGACCCAAATATCATTAGAGATGGGAGGTATAATTTCAAAGCCTGATTCTCTTTATTCAAAACTAGACCTCATGAAAATGTCACTGGGGATCATTTGGAAAGGTACAGGCAAAAAAACTCACTGATCAGTCAACCAGTGTTCATGTTTAGTGAAGTGTCCTCAACTCTGAACTAAGCAAAGACTTGTTGTTCAAAAGTCTTCGGTGCACATGAATGTGTTTTACCAACTTCTTGGTTTCATTCACTTAGGAAGTGCCACCCGCTCCACATTGTTTTAATGAGTACAAATAGAGCTTTGTGGTCTTAATTGACTTTTTTCTAAATTTCACTGACAACTGTACTCTTGGAAATAAGCACTGCAGAGTGAAAACCGGGTTCATAATTTATTCTGATCTTTCAAAACAATGGTTCTATTAAGTCATGCAGGGTGAGGACCTCCATGACCGACTGACTCACCCCAGGGGTCGCACCATCCAGAGCAGTGTTATCATGGAAAAGAACAAACTAGAAGAGGAAGTGAAACAACTCCAATCAAAAATAACTGAAATGGAAAGGTACCTTTGACCATGATGCTTAAGGATTTTATTTCATTTTTTGATTCATGAATTACTTAAAGACATTGCTAACGTCTGCCTCACTGTTGGTCATCCTCTTGCAACAGCTTGGTGACCAGCCAACAAGTGGAGACCACCAAATGGAAAAGCCGAGCCCTCAAGCTAAAGCTGAAGAGCAAGCCAGCAGTGGACAAGCCTTTGTCACCCTGCACCCCCACCAAACGATGTCTCCCCATGACCTCAGACAGCTCTAATTTATTTAGCTCCCCAAAACGGTTCCTGGGCACTCCCAAGAAGGCACTGGACTCTCCCAAGAAGTTCCCAGACTCCCAAAACATCTCCTTCTCAGGATCATCGGAAAACAAATTCTTTGATACTGACATAAGTTCGGAGTCCCTGAACAGAAAGCCTCCCAGGAAGTTTTTTGATAACACAATGCTTGGCACTATTCCAGGTAAGCAGGTTTTCTGGTTTCTTCCCTCGTTCTCTATTGTTGTGTTGTTGGATGATCACACAACGCGCTTGTCTCCATAACCAGAAGTTTCTGGTGTTGGCCAAAACACAGATGTGAGTGGTGATGATGATGATGATGATGATGATGATGATGATGATGCAAAGAAAGGTAAAGAGCTGAATAACATATCTCGGTGTGGAACTCACAGGGTTTTCACTAATGGGAGCATGTGCACCGTGCTGGGGAAGCCATATTAAATGGCTGTGCGAGTGAGTGGAGAACAGCATGAGGCACGTTTTGGTACTGGAGTTTGACGTTTACATGCACACAATAACTTGAATACTACAATACTTTAGCAATTGAAGAATGTTTATAAAAACGAGTACAATTCAAACATACATAGAACAATCATGATCAAAATGTATTCAGATGTAACACGGCCTATCTGGCTCTACATGGGCGGTGGGTTTGGGATTAACATGCTGTTTATCAGAAGACTAACTAACTGTAGATGAATAAGCACCACTGATTCAAATTGTGCTGAACACAAATTCTGTAATTGTAAAGTTAGGCCCATTGGATTGAGTTTTATTTTGAATATTCACCTCGTTCCATCTTTGCACACAGCATTGGTACTCTTTTGAGGCTGATGAAATGGCATAACTTTAACAAACGTTCTTTATTGCAATTTTTTTAATTGTTGCTTGATTGAAGATTCTTGTTTGTACCACTGTGACCATGGGTAAGAGAGGTCAATTTTTATGTGCCATGATTTTTCCCCACATCATGGGGGTGGACATAGACTTAGATGGAGCATCGGGGATTAAGGCTGGATGTCTTTTCTGATGCCCTGTGGTGGGTTTGAATCCTCAACATCTGGCTCATCAGTTTCCAAAGCCTGCACTTTACCAGAGCTACCGCGGCCCCTTCATGTTCCTCTATGATAATGCCGTGGGATTTTCATCTGTGATGAAGAAAGCGTTTACTATAAATATATAATCTTGTCTTTTAAGTGCAGTCAGCCCCAGCACCTCCTTCACTCAGAGTATGTTTGTTTTGCATTGTCAGGTACATCAGCAGAACTCCTAATGCCTAAGCTTTGTGCATACATGTTCCTCTAAAATCCAACCTACGGAAGGATCTTATTAACATTATACTGATCAACAGGATAAAAACAGTCGCCTCACTGTTTACGATCCGTTTTCTTCTGCGTACTTTTGATGGTACAAATTATTTTATATCGTATATTATTATCATTGATCTAACAAATCATTTTTGGCTGCTTCATGATTTCAGATGCTGCTGAAGGAACCGAGGGAAAGGAGGATTGGTGGCCCTTGTCTCCAAAACAAGCCGACATGTGCAAAAACCAGTAATTCACTGCTGAACAAACCCCCTCTAGTTATTTTACGTAAATATGACAATGTGTGGAAACCGATTGGGAAAAATGTGACTAATACTTTTTCAAGCAGGCTTCATTTTCTTTAAGTGTTCTAGATCCTTATTCTTGTTTCCAATGTTAATAAAATTAATAATTACACATATCTCAATCAGTTTTATCACTTTTTTTCTTAAAGGTTTAATTTACAATGAGCATTATTTACTTTTATGTGCCTTTACTAGTTTTGTAATGGTGTTCAAACTGAAGGAAAGGCAATAACACTTTGATTAGTGATGCTCAGAGTTACTTTATACAGTATTTCAAATGTTAGGGGAAATGACTGCCAAAGTCTGAGTTACCAAAACTCATGCTACCTGTAAATATACAGCATTTTGAGGGAATTTTACCTGTAGTAACTGGTGACTGGAATAGAAAAAACATTTTAAATGCTAGTCGGAGTCAGTTTGTGGTCAATTCAGATTCAAGATGGTCAGAAGAGACCAGTCACAGACAGAGAAGTGATAAAGTAAATATGAAGCATGAGGACATTCACTACCATGGAGAAGAGAACACAAGCTGGTTTGAAGCAAGAGTTCAGACAGCAGAAAGGAAGCTGGCATGTAGAAACAGGCAATAGCAGGCAGCAAGCGAGGAAAGGAACCGATGCTCCTGCAGAAAGACTTTTCCCTGAAACAGGAGGCGTTACACTGTCTTGCAGAAAGAAAATTTCCGGTGGCATGGGAGGTACTCCTTGGTACTGAATTATCCATAACAGAGAAGACCAAGCCAGGCAGAAGAGGAGTTGAAGACATCTTCAGCAGTGCCATGAAAAGGCTCATCTCATCCTGCAGAATTAAAAGAACGAGCTAACATTCCTTCAGATTTGAGAGGAAGAGGGGAGAAAGCCAGGGCAGGCTCGCTGAGTAAGAGTGGTTTGTCTGGTAACGCCAGTGGTGCAAAAGTTCACGGGATCAAAATGACCATCTGGACATAAATAAAAAAGGGGGACGTTTCACTGCTATCAAGACATTTTGCTCAAGCTACCAGTTGTACCAATTCAATAGAAAATATGAAGTTAAACATGCAGCAGCTTGGATCACTCCAGTTATGAGTTTGACCTTTTTTTCAGACTTTTGTGGTATGGTTAGATTTTAAAATAGAGCAACCTCTTCACATTTTATCTTAAAGGGATTTAATATTATGTATTATATTTATGTAATTTTTCTATTTCATCATATTGAATATGATATGGGTGGCATAGCTCAGTTGGTAGCGCGGTCGTCTGGCAATTGGAAGAGCAAGACACTTGAGCCCCTAACTGCTCCCTGAGGGTCATATGGTGGCAACTCACTGCTCCTATACAATAGGATGGGTTAAAGTGCAGGACATTCCAAATTTCCCCTTGTGGGGACTGATAAGGGAATCTCTAAAAAAAATAAAAACGCCATCAGCTGGATGCTGATTGCTGTAGTCCCCACCCACCTGCTCCATTCTCGTTAGAGTGATGTGTGGAGAGACGGTGAGAACGCCATCTTCAGAGC
>OMLC01102229.1:3513-13617 GCA_900302585.1 Regalecus glesne | reverse complement strand
CTGACACGCCAAATGTCGTGGGTTTGAGCCCACTTTCGGGTGTCAGGAAGGGCATCCAGCCATAACCCCCCACGCTCCATCTATATCCATGTCCAAGCCCACAACATGGGGAGTCATTGTGATGCATAAAAGAAAGAAAGAAAGAAATGATTCCCTTATCAGTCCCGCAAGGGGAAATTTGGATTTCTCTGCATTTTTGACCCAACCTATTGTATAGGAGCAGTGAGCTGCCAACATATGGCACTCGGGGAGCAGTTAGGGGCTAAGTGTCTTGCTCAAGGACACCTCGACATGCTGTATGCAGGACCGGGGTTTGAACCTGCAACCTTCCGATTGCCAGACGACCACTCTACCCACTGAGCTATGCAGCCCCCTAAAATGCACCTCAAGGACCAACAGAGCATATCATCAACAGAAGGCCACAAAGAAAGACTATTTATTCCTACGCTGGTTGAAATTGGAGTTAGCCTAACAGATGTCCGGCAATACAACGTCCTCGCCTGCTTTCACCTTAATGCCACACTTTGGTGCACAGCTTTTTATCCGTGCTTTTATTGTTGCCGTGCATCCACTGACGTCTCCCAACATCTGCCTCTGTGCTTGGCAGCAGGACCCGAGCATGTATGACAGTGAGCTTTATCTTTGCTTTGAAAAAACAGCAAACTCACAGAGCGCCCCCATCCCCACCACACAAAAACCTCAGACATTACGCTTTTTCCAAAACATCATACTTTATATTGTAGATGTCAAAGACAACATGTTAGAGCAAAGGTTCCCGAGGGGGAAAAAAGTACTATTTCTGTAACAATGGAGGAACAAGTCATAAACATAATCATTTTTTTAAAAAAGAGTATGCATTTCATACATTTGTAAACCTATAACTGCTTGTTTTTGAACCACAGTGGTCATAGAATATAACTGGCTTAAGTAGTGGAATGGAGAACCATAACAATGACAGACCAGGCATCTGGATCGAGCCCTTTGATAAGTCCAGATGTAGCAGATAAACAAGTCTTCTTGAAATACCCCCGCCCCGTTTCTCACATCACGCCTGGCGTAGAAACAGTCGGTCTATACTGCCGCCGCCGTTCATGTAGTTTTCCCCTTAAAACACTTTTTTTTCTTCTTCCGCCTACATAAATACGATAAAATCTATTATCTCTGTGTTACAAGTGCTAGATAAAAGATAAAACTTTTGTAAAATATTCAATTTAAGTCCAGGTTTGTTGACTCCTCATTTATACAAGTAAAAAGCACATGTAACAAACATGAAGGGACACCCCCCCTCCCCCTCCCAGCCCCCTGACAGAACAACAACAACAAAAGGAAGGAAAGAGAGACGGGTGAGACAGTTCGGATGCAAAAATAAAAATAAAAAGACAGTTCGGATGCAATCTAAGTACTTATTTCCTTCAGTGCTTTTTCCCTTGTGCAGATATATGATAGGGGACAGACAGATAGACAGACAGGTCGGTAGATGGATAGAGAGACTGGTAGATAGAGACAGAAAAAGACAGACAGGTAGACAGATAGAGACAGATAGACAGGCACAGAGAGACAGCTATAAAGACGGATAGACAGATTGAGACAGATGACAGAGAGACAGGCAGACAGACATGTAGACGGACAGACAGACAGACGGACAGGTAGAAAGACAGAGACAGAAAGACAGAGAGACAGGTAGACTGATAGAAAGACAGACAGACAGACAGGTAGACGGACAGAGACAGACAGACAGTGCATGTGGACATAGATTTCATGCAGAGAGACAGGAGGCAGGCAAGGTGAAACAGAAAGCAAACTGACCAGGTTATCTAAATAAATGACCGTCCTTGGGCCCAGCAGGACAAAGGACCGTTTGGAGCAAGGATATGAAAAGCCAAAGAAACACATCCAATAAAACGATGAAAACTTGAGCAAAATGGAATGTTTGTGTTTTTCAGACTGGCAATGTTAAGACTACCTGGGAGGAGTGACCGACGGGGCTCCCAGACTGCAGTTATTCTGAATAAGAAACCAATACCCAGCTTGGGAATCATGACTGCTGTCATCAGGCTGCCACCGCCGCACAGGGATCCTGGGAATGTGAATGGGATGTGTCGGGATTGCTCAAAAAAAGTTCCATTGAGTGTGTTTACTTACAGACGTGAGTAAGCCGAACACTGGCGCATATCCTGAGGTCATGCTCTGGATAAGCTGATATGCATCATGATAAACCAACCAAAATATCCCTTTATACACAGATTAACACAATACTCCTAATTTTACCACGGAAACAGATATCGCACAGACCGCGAAAACCAAACGGGAAGAAGTGTTTACTCGAGTCATTATCCAGGCTAGTAACAACATATCCCAGCAATCATATTTGGCTCTCTAATAGGTGGGAAATAAGCTTATTCCGGTGATGCGTGACTTTGTGTCGACTCATGAAATGACTGCACCCTAGCCGGTCAAGTAGGAGAGTTTGGATGCGAGTGCACGTGTGTGAACACTCGTGTGCATGTGAGGCAATGGGAATGTAGAAAAATAGGACGTATCTTACACAAGCTAACCATCCTACACCATATTTATGCATCATGTAGTCAGCGCTCGATAATGCCCCGCTACGCCGTGTCTCTCGGTTTCGGCCTTTTCAAATCCCGTCGAGTCTTGCGAATGTGCAAACAGGAGAACGACAGGTGACCTTTCACCCTCTCTTTTTCTCACCATCTGGTGGAGCCGTCTGCGGGGACGCTGAGCGGGCGAGATAGGTGAAGCTAGCCGCAGGGTATCTGCTGGCTCGGGTCAACTTAAAAGTCTGGGCCCTGTCACACTGCTGTGGCAGGTCAAACAAGAGTCTGTGTCACAATCAACGCTAGCAAAGCCACTGTTACCACATCTTCCACGCTACACTTAGCACTTAAGCTACACCAGAGTGGCACCTCTGGATGTGTTGAAAGATAAAAAAGACAACCAACCGATTGGATGCTACAATACTTGACAAACCGCCAGCAGTATTCATGGCTGGTCGGTGGTGTCCGAGTCTGCGGTGGGGATAACAGGTGGAGCGTTGTCCCCGAGTGTTGACTAAAATGGGGGTGTACGTGGAGGCCGTCGTGAGGCTGCAACACTCTTCATATCGCGCGCGACATCATCTCACAAACCACAGCCTCTCTCATAAATCTGAACCATCGTGGTCATTCGGACGAATCGGTCCATAAACTCAAAGCATTGATGATTTGAAATGAGGATTACAAACATTGGACCTGATAAGAGAATAACAGATTATCATTTGCAATAATCATTGGTGATGCCGATCACAGTGACTTACTTCTCGGTTGAGGGTTAAATTCTAATCCCACTCATCAATTCCATCCTAAGAATGTGGAGGTTTAACCCGTCAGCTGTACGCTGTGTTGGAATAGGATGGGAAAGGGGAAAAAAACACTTCTAGGATTAGGCTGGAATGGTGGAGTTTATGCCAGAAGGATGACTTAATGTAAGTGGGGCTTGATTGGTTGGACATAAATGAAGTGCTGTTGTTACTTTCCGGGAAAAATATCAAATTTCCACTTTGGCAATTTAGAGTTTTATATTATAAGCTACAGCTGCTTGTGACCAAGAGTCGCGAGTCTTTGCTGAATGGTCATCAAAAGTACACAGGAGTCAGGTGGGGACATGGACTCTTCCCATCCTGCTTTTTTCTTTGTCTTCCTGAAAGTAAAACTATTTAAATCAAATCTGATGTTGTTAATGGATAGTATATAATCTATGTGCTGAATAGTATAGCCAATGGCACTCTGAAAAGGGTTATGGCATCCTGTGGATGTGTAGTCAAAAGCCAGCCATCCACATTGAAAAAACAGAAGACAACCAATGGGGATACCAACTGATTTAAACCCCGACCAGTTGTAGCCAGGGATGGCAGCTAGGTGCCTTCTGTAATGCCCTCCTAGTAAGACCGATGATATATCACCTTGTAATACCAACTGCAAAAAGCCTCATAATATTTCATTGTGTGTCTGTGTGTGTGTTTATATATGTATAAAATCCAGTATTCCAAGGGATTACAAACTTTACGTTGAGCATATAAATTATGTAACATGACATAAAACAAGGAAGTAGCGGATGTATGTATCCAAATGTTATTGGTCATTAGGCTCACTTGGCAGGTGATGATTGCGTGAAGCGTAAAATAGGCTTGAACTGAAATAAATCACTTGAATTACCGGATTACACACCCACCCCACACACACACACACACAAACATATATGCATGTATGTATAATCTGATAATTCATGTGATTTATTTGAATCTTGGGCAGTACAACCCTGTTTCATATGAAGCCAACTTTATTTGTACACACTTTAGATTATACCCCATATACTCCCTCCTCCACTAGACTTTGAGAGTGTGACATACATCACATGATGCAAGACAACACAAGTAGCAGAAGCATATATTACTATGTGGCGGCATAGCTCAGGAGGTAAGGCGGATGTCTAATAATCGGAACATATGTGGTTCGATCTCCAGTTCCTTCAGAAAGCATGTCAAAGTGTCCTTGAGCTAGACACTGAACCCCTAACTGCTTGGAACAACAGATGAAAATTAGCCTGGTGGCAAAATCTGGCATATTTGAATGCTAAATGTTCATTAATATGCACTGTCCCTTTAATAGGAGATCTATTTATTCAAGTGTTCTTTGTTGTTTGGCTCATTGGGCAGCTGATGAAGCGTGACGCATGAAACAGGCTTGTACTGCCTAAGATTGAAAGAAATCCCTTGAATTACTAGATTGTATATGTATACTGTGTGTGTGTATGTGTGTGTGTGTGTGTGTGTGAACAAAAACGCGCGTGCACACACACGCAAACATGCACACTTACATTTTTGATATATAAATCTGCAATACACAGACAGTGAGTGTAGTGAACACACAACTGAATCAATATACAAAGTAAAAATATGTTCATTCCCTACTCCCTCAAAAAACCTGATCCCCCCAAAAAAAACGACATTGAGAAATTGAAAACAGGATCAGAGCCCTCACCTCTCGTGAAGTGTCAGCTGTACAATGTAACAGAGATAGAGGGCAAAGGTAACAGCACAACAGGAAAAAAAAGTTCCCAAAAAAGTTCAAAGAGTGCACACGAAGCGGCAACAAAAGCAATAAAGAGGGAAAAAAGGCAGGAAGAGGGATTAGAAAAAAAGTATAATCAAAATTAGAGTAGTCATTGACAACAATTGTGTGTGGCAGTATACCCAGAAGATTAATGTTCTGTGTACAGTAAACAGTAGTATACACCACAGCACTCAGCGTCCCGTTTGTTTGGAAACAAGATAAACACATGATTAGCTATTAGATGAAATAAACGTAAAAGAAGGTAGTTGCCCAGAGGCTAAACATGAGTTGGGGGATGGTTGAGGGCAGGGCAGGAAACTAACGTTTTCTACCCGTCGGCTGCAGTTAGCTGGTACATCACAAAATTTACTTGTTCCTATCACGGCTATATCTAATCAAACCGGAGCACTGGGCAACCGCTGGTTGTACAAAACATAAGCTACATGTGCTAACCGAGGTTGAGAGGATATTTGACATGCATGTGCTTAACACGTTGTCTCGTTGTAACAAGGAGACTGAAGAATATGAAAGGAAAGAACTCGTGTTAAATGTATGTGCATAAACTTTTCATGTGTACAGTCAGAGTGCAAGCAATGTTTAGACCAGAGCTTCTGGTCCTCAGAGGGGCACATCCATGAATATGAGCACACGCACACACACACATACACACACACACACTCCAATTATGAGCCAGCTTTTGTGCACTAACACACACACGCACACACACACACACCTGCCTGATAGCATCTGGCGGTTGCAAAGCAGATGTGCTTAATAAGAAGCAATGGATGGTTGGGCTTGCTGTTAAGGCCTATAAGGAATTCTGGAACCTACCTCCGTAAAATCAAAGTTATAGGGTTTGTTATTACCACTGAGACAGTGTTCCTAAAGAGAGGAAAGTGTAGACTGGGTATTCATCGAATAAGCCAATGTAGAATCCATTACTTGATGTTCTAAAATCCCACAATATGTAACATTTTTCCAATCTTCAAGCCGCCTGCTTATAGTAGGTACGGTTTTTTCCGCAGGCAAGAGTCTTAATGTTAAAACTGCTACTGTGAAATCTTTTACATACATCTGCAATACTAAATAGTCTGAGTCTTGATATGATAGATAGCACATCATGCTTTGGCTCGATTAATCTCTTACTATTAGATACGTACAAATGGTGTTCTAGCTTTTCGGAGGGCAAGTCGCTCGAATACAGTGCATGCTAGTTAACTCTTCTCTTGAGAGTATAATGCCTATCTGGTAAAGGGCTACAATCAGTTAATACTAAACCATTATACTGTTTCCTTTTACAGTGAAACAACCAACTCCAACCATGTTAACACCTGTGTGGTTGGCAACTACCTTCCAAACTGGGATGCAAGAGGACAGGACGGGGGCATGGGCAAGACGGGACAGTGGGCTGGTCGCAGGAAATTTGGGGTAAACATGCCGAGGGCCTCCAGTCTATGTGCCAACAACGTGCAGGCGTTGAATGTCTTGCCAGGATAGAAACTGTTAAGGTGTGAGGGAGAGATTCCTCATTCCCAAATCTGTTATTTTTTGAAAATCTTTTTCTTTAAGGCAAAGCTCTTTGAATTGATTCATCGTGAAGTATCCACCAGGTTTGAAAGAAGGCACAAACATAGTCTTTTACGGTCAGTCACCATGGAAACAGTGCGCCTGTTCATTTTTCACATCCATCTTGTCCACTCTATCGATGAGTAATCCACCCTGGAAAATCGGAGAAAATCTAACCACTTTGCTAACTTTTACTCCCCTGATGTCTTTAGCAGTAACAGCCGGAACGATCCATCCGTAGAGCAGAGCCACAATCACATCATTAGCTCCGTGATTTCTCTGATGAAAGCAAGAAGAGAGAGAGAGCAACAAAGAACAGCTAGGGTAAGAGAAGGATATGACTGCAGATGATCTGTCAGGTTAAGACTGATGTAAAATGTACAGTGAAAGTCTGGTCTAGTGTTTTTTTGTGTGTTTTTTTTCTTAAACACTGGCACTCAAGGTTGTCGTCCAAGGACAACTTAGTTGTCCCTCTAGAATCCCAGGTCCTGAACAGGTGACCTGTCAATCGAGGTCCCGGCTTCCCCATGCGGACAAGAGGCCACACATTTACGCTAATCTGTCTGTGTGCTGCCACATAGTGGCGCAATGGGTCATCATCAGGATTCTGTTTCAGTCCCCAGCCCTGTCACCAAATGCTGCTTCCCCCAGACAAGGTGCCATCTTGACATGACGCGGGTCAGACACAAGGGCGGGGCTTAAATTGAAACAGAGATTTGATCGAATGAGGACACAGATCTGTGAGTGGTCAAACTGGGGTTGCTTCTTTACATGGGAGCCTCCTCTTCCATGGGTTCCTCTTCAGTCCTGGGGAAAGGACACATGCAGCAGAGTAAATCATTCATTTTGAAGATGTTTTAATCAAGTGTCCTTACAGTGCTATGATGGCATTTTTTAGCATGGGTGGCTCTAGTTGGGGGCAACCCCAAAGCTCACCCCTATTTATGCCATGCTTTACCTACATGTACTGATACACTGATGAGCCAAAACATTATGACCCCTCACAGGTGAACCAAATAACATTGTTCATCTCTCTCAAAAAAAGGGCATATATCAAGGTCTGGATTGATTAGATGGTATGCAAACAATCAGTTCTTGTGGTTATTATGTTGAATGAAGGGAACATGGGCAGGAGTGACGACCTTGAGCGACTTTAACAAGGGCTAAATTGATATGGCCCTGTGACTGGGCCAGAACATCTCTGACACGCCAAGGCTTGATGGGATGCTCCCGGTCAGCAGTGGTCTGAGGAGGGACAAACCCCAAACCAGCGACCAAGGCTCATAAATGGATGAAAGATATCCCATCTGGTCTAAAATGACAGGTCTACCGTGTCACAAGTCACTGAAAAGTTTAATGATGGTTACGGGAGGAATCTGTCAATCATTCAATGCATCGCACCCGGCTGTGTATAGGGCTGCCTAGTTGCAGACCAGTCAGAGAGCCCAGGAAGACCTCAGTCCACCGTTGAAAGCACCTGTAAGGGGCACCTGAGCACCAGAACTGTACCTTGGAGCAGTAGAAGATGGTCGGCTGGTCTGATGGGAATATTTCTATAGATCACGTGGATGACCGTCTACATGTGTGTTGTGTACCTGGGTAAGTGATAGCCCTAGGATGCATCATGGGAAGATTCCAAGGTGGTGGATGTTACTGTGATTCTTTGAATGATGTTCTACTGAGAAACTCGGGGTCCGGCCATTCATGTGGACATCAATTTGACATGTGCCACCTACCTAAACATCAGTGGAGACCAAGTACACCCCTTCATGGTAATTGTATTCCCTGATGACAGTGGCCTCTTTTAACAGGATAATGCTCCCTGTCACACTGCACACATTGTTTGGGAATGGTTTGAGGAACAAAATGAAGTGTTCAAGGTGATGCCCTGGCCTCCATATTCTCCAATCTCAATCCGATTGAGAATCTGTGGGATATGCTGGACTGACAAGTCCAATACATGGCGACTCCGCCTCATGACTTGAAGGATTTGCTGCTAATGTTTTGATGCCAGATACCACAGAACACCTTCAAGGGTTTTGTGGAGTCCATACCTCAGAAGGTCGATGCTATTTTGGTAGCACACAGAAGACTAAGTGAATATCAGGTAGGTGGTCATAATGTTCTGGCTTATCAGTGAACAAACAATCAAAGGTACCTCTTGGTGATGTGCTTGTTGGCGACGGACAAGGAGGCCATAGCGGTGACTGTCTCAGCCTCTTCTGTCTCACACCTGAGTGCCTCACTCAAGGAGTAGCCGAGTGTAGACGCTGAGTGTTTTAGAGCGCGCCAGTATTGACCTGGAACAAATGAAGGGGCAGTGGCGAAAGTTAAATTCAAACATTAAATACAAAAATGCAGACACATCAGATGTGTCCTGATACTTAAGCCCACTGGAGACCCAAATCCACAACAGCCTTCTAACCAATGTAACTTACGGTCTTATATATGTAATAGTAAGCATCTAAAATGTATAAAAAATGAACTTAAATCCAAATTCAAAATATCATCATTTAAGTTTTTATAAGCTTTCCTGATGCTGAATTTGAATTCAGTGTAGTTATTAGGAAAATTCGGTAAATCTGAAAACCAACGATAAAATATAATCCATGTGAGTTGTCCCTTCCAAACAGGGGCAACAAAACCTCTCTGCTCTGGCTCCTTCTGCCTCTGGGAGTCTACGTAGCCTTTTGCTACTAGCTAAAGTGTTTTGGATGGGGCTGCAGAGTGGGGGGCAGTAGACCCCAAGCCTGGTCAGGAGAGAGGTTCAGACTAGAAAAGAGGTTGTTTATATGCCTCGGGCCCTGTACAGAGGGAGATGTCAATCGAAACATGATCATCCACACCTACAGTCTTGAGAAATGGATTAAATGGCAAAATGAGCCGTTTTTTGAAATAGGTTTTCTAATAGTCATGAAAGTTCACTTTCAATTAAATTCAATGTGGTTTCTTATTGAGACTCAGCTGTGACATAATTGTAATATCATATTTTAAACACATTTTTAACAAGCCCAATTTTGAGAGGCTTTGACTGTGTCGAGATTTGATATCAAACACACAGACTTAGCATGTTTTTCTTTTTTAAGGGACCATGTGCAGCTTTTTACATGCATACCACTAATTCAACGTGCAGCACAAGAGTGTAGCTTGAAGCTAATTTGCTTCTGCAATCCCTGCATGCATTATTTTAGTGGGAACAAACCAGAGTGAGTATTGGGAGTTAATACGATGGGGAAAACCAATGGAGAGACAGGAGAACACGCAAACTCCACACAAGAAGAACCTGGTGCGAGATTTTGACCAGGACCTTCTGTGAGGCAACAGTGCTAGCTGCTACGCTACTGTACCATTGATGTCATGAGTCCATTTGTGTGTGTGTGTGTGTGTGTGTGTGTGTGTGAGAGAGAGAGAGAAAGAATTGAGGGGG
>OMLC01102228.1:10203-24287 GCA_900302585.1 Regalecus glesne | reverse complement strand
AACATTTTATTTTTTCTTAGAACTTTCTGTCATAAGAGTATCCAAGCCAAATATTTCATCCTTTTTCTTGACCATATTTTTCTAGTTTTTAACTATTAATCTTGTTTTGATCACATCTTTTTTTATAGCTGCTAGTTTCTGAATTATCAAATGTATGTTTTTTGTATGCCTACAATGACAATAAAGTGTCCGCATTTCAATCTCAACCCCTTTAATTTTAGCTGTTACGTCATATTCTTTAGATTTGTTGAGACCGAACTGATGGCTAAGCATTTCACTGCCAGCAATGCCAGCCACGCTGTGTTGCTATGCATTTGACAAGTAAAACAACTTGCATTCGAGGCTTTCATATGAGGGAAAAGTAATACCATGCAAGTCACAGAAAGATTTCTGTGACTCTTTTCGTGATTCCCACACCTGGAATATTGAGCATGCATCAAGACAAATATCATGCAAGCCACTATGAATGTAGTTCTTAATGTTTGCCAGTAGGTGGAGCCATTTTCTCCACGACCGGTTTAAAAAAATATATTTGAGTCAATTTGATTCATCTTGTTTTGGAAATTTCTATACCATCAATGGGCACTCTAGAGGCTAGCCCCTGTACCCTCTATGTGTAAAAGACATAGGTCAATTCACTTGTCCAACCGCAACATGTCACTACAGTTGATGAGCAGACCTATTTGGAATTTCCTTCCGACTTGTCACGGGAGAATTGGAACATGGTGGGTTAAATGCAAGTGATGTCCCCGGCTCTGATTTTATGCTCAGTATAATTTAAATGATGTTCTACATTTGAATGGATTCTTTTCTTTTAAATTGAGCTTTCTAAATAGTTTATTTGCTTAAGATATGTCATATGTATTGACAGGGGGCTGCAGCAGCTCAGTGGCAGAGTGCACACACTTCAGGAGATGACAAACCAGAGGCAGTGGGTTCGAACCTACTGTGGAATGTCAGGAAGGGCATCCAGCTCGAATTTCCCAAGCTCCATCAAAGCCTGTGTCCACCCACACAAATTAGGAAGTAATTATGATGTGTAAAACAGACCTCTCTGACGGACCATCTATATTTTCCAGTACCCCCAAGTATTACCATTAAATAAGCCTGCAGAACTTCATCAGTGTCAGAAAATGACATCAATACATGATATGTATTTACATTTACTGACCTCCGAAGGTAAATAAAAGAGGCAAATGAAGTTTTTGGCTTTGTATTATGAACGGATCCACACTGAAAGAGATCTGTGCACTAACAAAGCACACCAAACAGTAAAAATAAAAGAGGAAAATTGCTTTATTCTAGCAATATCCTGTCAAACAACACCACAACAAAGGTAGTTTATGAAGATTTTTTGCTAGTAAAGATCTTAGCTCACCCTTCTCTGTCTTTAGCATCTGATATTTTTGCCAAATTTATCTAGTTTGAACCAATTTCTTCTGCCTTGGCCCTGGCTCTGTCTCAAATCAGGTATAACATATGCCTCTTGACGAGCTGTGTTCATATGTGAGAAAACATCCTCATTCTAATTTCTTTGATTCCGATGAGAGATTCTAAATGAAGCGCTTGCATATACAGGGGATGAGCTAATCTGAACAAGGTGTTTCCAGATGCCTCGGGTATGTCCTCAGTATTAATCATGATCAGATTATAGACTAGGTTTCAGGTGACAGGCATGGCCGTAAATCCCTGAATACTGGGATGGGATTCAGCAGTTTGCCAATGCCTCCATCCATAAGGCTAGTGGTTGGGTCAGGAAGGGCATCTAGCGTAAAACCTTCTACAAAAGGGAATGTGCTTATTAATGTCTGCCTCTTTGTATCGGACCGAGGGAATCAAATCTATAAGTCATAAATGATACTGTGATAACTAGTGATCTAGTGAAATGCATGGATTGTCACATTTTACTAATTCAAGACCAAAAATAAAGTTTCCCCAAAGTAAGGTCAACAAACCCACGTCCTTATATCAGTACCCTGATGAAAGACATTCATGTCTTTACTTGGTACCAACAGAACTGTTCAAAGCTTTCATTTTTCCATTTCATTAAACTTCGTTGCAAGTGGGTAGACTCTAGAATACACGAATGGAGAAAAACAATGATAGAGACAGAGGGAGGTAGAAAGATTAAAACTACTAACTACCGAGAAGGGCATTTAAAAATAGCATAGCTATACAGCAAACTGTGCACTAACGACTGTACCTGGGACTATCAGCAGATGGCAACTCTGTCGTCTGCCCCCTATCATTTGCTTGTGTACTTCAGAGGAAAAGGACATTTGATGTATGACCCTCAGCTCAATTTTCTGCTGTCTCATGCCATCATCAGCTTTCAGGAGGAAAGAGGAAAAGGACATGAAAGAGAGGAGGACAGATGAAAGGGAGGAATACAAAGCAAGAGGACAGACAGTTTTTATCCAAATTGAATGTCTTGATAGAGAGCAAAGGGGTAACAAGAAATAGAACCAGAGGGGGCTCCCTTGTGGTTGAGAGATAATGGTGCAAATATGGCCAAGGAAATGACTTTGACGACAGGGTGGAAAGCCTGGGTAATATGGGTAAACCGACTTCAAGAGGCACCTAGCATGTAAAGATAGGGCAGACTTTCAATTGCAGACATGTAAGAAGGCATTTAGTATTAAATAGTTGAAATGAGAATAAAATTTAGGTCACAATTGAAATTCAGCCACTGGATCATTTGCCTTATATTTGCAATGTGGGCCTACTAGATCTCTCAATCACATATAAATTATATGGAAACATCTAAATTTGTTCAAAAGAAAACATATTTTTATGCTTACTAATCCAGGTAGTCAAAAAGGTCAAATTAGTTTGAATCAGGTCACTTGAATGTAGATTTAAAAAACACTTTGTTTCAACATTCAATTGAAAATCATCTTAAGCTCCAAGTCAATGTGAAGTACAAAGGATTTGCACATCACGTCAGAGAAGAGTTGGCTGTGTGGGACCAGGCTTCATGAGATCATTGACGGCTGTTTATCATCTTAATCTTTACCTATATCCTACTATAACCACTAGATTTCTCATACTGATCAATAATTTCCCCCAGTGTATTCACTTATCACTAAACTTTCTAATTATCTTTCTCAAAGGTCTCTTATTTTACTAGGCAGCCATTTGTTTGCTAGCTCCTAGCTTAGCCATCTGACAGCTTGGTATACAACATTGAGACAATCTCATGACCACGCTGTACTGTTCTCAAATTCTCTTCTCGATGTCTGAATCCCAATTTAATTATCACGGTGAAATATGTAGTGGAGCAATTGCTAATATCATATCATCTAAGCCATAGGTCTTCAAATTTGTCAACTAATAATATAAGGTGTCTACTGCCAATTAATATTTCATCTAGTGGTGCCTCTAAAGTTCAACCTACTAGTGATCAGTTCAATAAAAAGCTTTAATTTGGCCTGATAAATATCCGATCACTGTCAAATAAAGCCTTGATCTGATCAAATACATGATCTGATTGGTGAAAATAGTTTAGATAGGCTTGGATTATGTGAAACAGGGTTGAAACCAAATGTTTTTCTTCCATTAAATGACACCCCCCTCATTATACTCAAGTCCATGTACCTCATGACAACAAACAGGGTGGAGGTGTTACTTTACTAATTAAGTCTATTTTTCATTTAAATTCCAAATCCTTCAAGGCTCTCACTCTAAGCCAGACTCCCAGCCATGAAGACACCCTGTTCAGTCCAGACTGTGATCCTTATCAACCTACAGGCCCAGATTTATCGTTTCTTAAAGAATTTAGGGAATTAAACTCAGGTCTTGTTACTAATTCTGATGACGTTCTAATACTTGGTGATTTAAATATTCATTTGAACAAGGCTGATGATCCTCTAGGTAAAGCATTTCTGGCACTTGTGGATAATTTTGGGTTCGTTCAGTTTGGTCAAGAGTCGACCCATTTGCAGTGCAAACACCCTCGATTTGGTTTCATCTGGAGGGATAGCTGTTTCTGAGCTGAACGTCTCACTAACCGCATCTGCTGTGTCAGATCATTTTCTTATTAAATTTAATGCATCAATGACCTGTTCTGTTTATGACCGCAAAGAGCCAATGTCCACTTGCCGTGTCAGTCCATACACTTGGCCAGCAGCTGCCAAAGGTCTTGGCTCCTTTTACTGCAGCGACTGACTGCTGAAAATCTCATGAGTGACTTAAATGCTGCCCTTTCTAGTCTCCTTGATTCAGTTGCACCTCTCACTACCAGACTAAAAAAATTAAAGAGGCCTACGGCCGTGGCTTAATGATGAGCCCTGGGACTGCGGCAGAGGGGCTTCTCAGCTGCTACACCCATGACTGAGCATCCCTCTTTAGAATCCACTCTACTCACCCCAGTTTAACATTGTTGAACTCTCTGAGACCACATATAGCAGGCACCTGAAGGTAGTCAAAGCACGTCAACAGCAATGCCTCACGAGCATTTCACTCAAGTCCTTTACACTCAGTTTGTGACAGGACGAGGTGCCCCAGGATGAAAAAAGAAGCGATATAAAGATAACATCAAGGCCCACATGAATCTTTGGCATCAACCTTAACACCTGGGAACAAGCAGCCAAAAACAGGGAGGCCAGGACACTGGCTGTCTGCGAGGGTTCAGGATTACTTTTCTGTGCAGCTGAAAATAATCGCAGACTCAGAAATGAGTGAACTACCAGAAAGGCTGAAACCACATCCTCAACCACTTCTTCACATCCATGCCCATATTGCTTCTCATTGCTACTCCAAAAATACGCTCCAGGATCAGCCTCTATGCCCACCTGAGGATCCATTAAATACAGTCATACTCAACACTGAGTGACTGCCTATGTGAGTGATATAAAACACTCAAGGAGGATACCATTCAGTTTACACTCATTTTATGGTATACAAACACTGCAATTAAGGGGAGGCAAAACCCCTCTCCAAAGCCTTAAAGTTTATACTTTGATAATGTCACTATTTTAACTCCAAGTTCTCTGGAATTTAGCTTTGGCAGCTGTCAGGTGCACAATTTTCAAATAAACACTATAAAGGGCAATCCACATGGCATTTCCCATCCTAAGCTGATGGTTCTAAAGACTTGTAATCTATTTACGTTCTTCCTCCTTAGCAGTGGGACCCTAATAACAGAAAACACTGTCAAAATCGGGAGAAAAGTAGTTTCAAGCTTCACAGTTGAATATTAAGGTCCAAGCTAGCATCTGAAGGTTTCTTGTTTTTTTGTTTTCCTGTTTTCATAATCCTGCTGACCTCAGGCAGCATTTAATTTGTGTTGTTGGAGAAATAGACCAGAAAGCACACAGCACCTACACAATCACAAAATCAAATGACACCTAACTCTGTCCGTCTTTTCTCCAGTATTTTTTTAATTAGTTCAATATAAAATTAATAAATTTGGAATAATCACATATTGTCTCTATTGTCTTTACCCCATATGGCTCAGAATGCGGGGATGTTATGGAAACAATAGTACACTTTATACCAGAAGGAAAATCGCTGAAGGCACCATGATGAGGAAAATCAGAGCAAAGGACATTAAATCGTTTCATGGATTTAACTCCACTTGCTGTATCTGTGATAATCTCAGTATATATTTAATTTTTTTTAAATTAATTATGTTTCATTCTTGAGTCATGTTTGATTTTAATTTTATTGTTCTCCTTACTCTTATTTTTCATAATAGCATTTAAAGCACTTAGTAACCGTGTTTCCAAAAGTGTTTCCTGTATCTATTTACATTTTAGCACAACTGCTGCCTGCAATGTCAATATTATGTGAAGGCTTTTTGGTGGCTATGTATTTATTTGTCTGACTTGCAAAAAAACATACAGTTAAGGTTCAATTCCACTAAATGGTTGCTCCTTTCTAAAGGACAGAGGCATCATCTCACATTTGTCATAATCCAATAGCAGAGAAGCCTGAATGTACCATATGGAGAGTTAGCAACACTAAGTAGAAGTACAGGTAGTGACATTATGACTGACATCATGGTCAGGTTGATAGTAGACATCTTTAGAAAAACCGTAATGCTTATTATGTGCACCAATAGAACCTTTGTGATTTGTATGAAGGAGGGTACAAGAGACAGCTGTGGGGCATTGCCCACCCTAGTCCAGGTTTGAACAGGAATGCAGTCCAAAGCAGGGAGAGACTCTAACATAAAGTTCACTGGGGTAAAGGCTCAAGGACAAGTTAATAATAATTATCCCCTTCTGGAAAGATGGAGTAAACCTTTTTTATGTTTTCCTTTTTCCGAAGCTACACTGAATCTTAAAGTAGGCTTTACTAATCCTTCATACAACGCTAGTCCATGAGCCACAGCTGATAAATGGGTGAAAAAAAATGATTAAGTATGTAATCAAAGCACAAGATGAGACCAGTGTAATCATATAAGTTGTTAGAAAAAGTACTCAGTTAAGGTTACTAATCTGAAAAAAACATATTCTCTAGTATTGAAGTCACAGAGGAAATAAACTAAACACACTTTGCTGAGCAGTTGATGAACATGTAAGACATCGTATATTAAAAGATGTCAGATATACGTATCAGTTTAGTGTGATGACAGTGAAAACAAGAACATAAACATTGTCAGCATAGCATCATCAGTGTGCAGTTAGAGTACCTTGACAGAGCAAAACTGCTTTCCGCTAAATAGACTGCAGCAGTGAAACAGAGGTTCTATTATTTTATGTTACAGCTCCAGGCAACCTAATACTACATTTTCCCCCCGTACAATGCGTAAAACATTTTTTTTAAATCACCTGAGTCACTGAGCTTGTGTAGCATCCACCTCTGTTCTCCACTAACGCTGTGGTGCTGAGCCAGTGATCCAACTTTAGTCAGGACTGGAGACAATATGGATAAATGGGGAATCATATCCGATCACCTATGGAGGGAGGGAGAGGGGACAAAGGGAAAGTGAGAAGGAAGAAGTACAGGGGGAGGGGGCTTTCTGCAGGGCGCTGCTGCTGGCTGGGATCAGTGTACCATATCCTTTATCCTGCAGTGAGTCCCTCTTTGCAGAGCTAGCAAATATCCCTGGGAGTGAGCATGTTTGTGTATGTGTGTAGGAGAGCAGACCAGGAGTCAGGGAAGTGATAGAGAGATAATAACAACATTTGATAGGGAAGGAAAATAAGAGTCAAATATTTATCTTAATAAATATAGCCACACAGTACTGTATGAGGGAAGCCTGTAAAAACTAATCAGGACCAGTATTTATTTTTTTTGGATTTTGAATATTAGCCCTATCCATCAGGTCATGCAGTTACACAACTACCTTTTGAGCTTTTTCCTCAGTGTGTGTGTGACTGTCTAAAGGTAGGCTTGCTTATAAGTCCGTGTTTGCACGGTTGACAAAGCCATTATACACTTCTCAAAGCATATACAGTTTTTGCAGAGAGACTACGGTTTCTGTTATGTGTGGTGGGTATTTGGTGAAACTTTATTTTTAGGTTTATTCTGCCTGATTCAGTAATTTAGCCCTTTGCTGATACTCTGCTCCAAAGGAAGGTCATTGGGTGCCCAAAGGAGAGTGTATTAATAGGCCAAGTGTGTTTTTAAACTGTGAACACGTCCCTTTAACCTAAAAATGTTCATCTTTGCTGAGCAAATACTAGCTTTTTAGTAATGGGGTAATGTATGAAAAGTATACAGGGATAAAGAATAAGTATTAGATACACAATAAGTTGAGACGACTCTTTATATGGGGGTGCATAAGACTGAATTCTCCTGAAATTATTATTTTTTACATGGCTTTGAGCCAGTTTTGTATGTGACAAAACACTCTTCAAAATAAAGAATGTCGCAGCTTGAGGTGTAAAAAAAGCTGTACTGATGTGGAAAACTTGAGAAAAAATCTAAATGTATGAGGTAGGACTCTTACTGTGTTCCACATGCAGTACGGTGTGTCATTCTACAACATTTAAAAAGGGAAAGGAAAGACTCTTTACCTGATCATTGTATTCTTAGAATTACTTTTTAAATTATATTATCTCAACAAGCTCTCCAGCCTGGTGTTTTCTTCATACTATTTGATTAATTAATGGTTATATCTTCGTGGGGTTTATACACTGAAATGACATTCATCATTTGATATATAACACTATCACTCCTGGTATCAAACTGAATGCTAGCTTGCAGATGGAAGTAACCATTTGGCATGCTAGTTAATGCTACCTAACGTTCTAATATTTTTAATAATTAATGTAAAGATAATATGATTCAAATTATTTGGACTTTCTAACCAACACGGCTAAAGGACACCAATTGAATTTTTTACACAGTAGTGGGGAATTCTCCGGTGGTTGCTGGTTCATTTTAAATATCGTAGCTACAAGCTAGTTTGCTAGCGACTACTTGCGATCCTCTTTCTGGAGGAATGACATATGGAAGGTATAAAACATTTTGACATGGAAGAAATGTGTTATGTTTGCCGTGCAGTCCAGATAATACGGGAATTCATCTGATTTTTTTACTGCAAACTCCGAGGCTTTAGTTTATCGACAGGGTTAATATCTCACCGATGTCAGCGCGTTGACCGGTGCCGCCTCCTCCATGTCTAGCAATAATATATATGTACAGGACATGTCCCTTCCAATAGCCTCCTGCTTTTTAGCAGATCAAATGCTAGCACGACTAAAATGACCGTCTTGAAAAAAAATAGACTCACGGAGGACAGTCGGAATTATTTAATGTATTACTGTGAGCTGAATATGCAAAATATCCATCCAGCATTTGTGCCTTACGCTTAGCGTCAAACTCTTAGCAACCGGAAGTTACGTATAGCTGATGAGGTTTATAACTACAGAGTAGTGTCGTCACGTCCTGTGGTGGAGACTCGTCACATTTTCCTGACCTTGAATAAAGCGATGTGATGTCGTTACTTCTTGAACATCCTCCAACACGTTGCCTCAGTAGTCACTCATGACACTTACCACTTGCACCACAATGCACAATGTCTTGCAACGTTGATAGCAGCTGACTAGACCTTAGCCAACGAGTCGTTGACTGTCTTGATGCCTGCTCAATAATCCAGGTGAGGGAATCAGACAAAATGGTAAATTGGTTGAACTGGATCAGAAGCTTATTCAGAAACGTTTCGTCACGCAAACATGTGACATCTTCAGTCTGAGCTAACTGCAGTAACCCCCCTTTTATAGAAAATACATCAATACCCCACCACAATAGGCTGGGTTCATACATGCAAGTTGGGTGATCAACTGCACTTTTAGTAGTAATGAGCACAATTCCTTCACAAAGGGTTGGGGAATATTTGCAATCACAGCATTGTAAGAAGATGACAGATGTACCCTTAGGCCACCAACCCTGTTCAACGATGGTCGTTCCCTCTACATAAATGGCCTTTTACACCCCCCCCTCTCCAAACCAGCGTTCCTTCCTATCAAGGATGTGAACATCATCATCCTTGAATGAGTGGCCACTATAAGTGCTGATCCAGTTGAACTGATTCACCTCTTTTTGTCATAACTAATTACCTTTAATTGAGAAGTCGTCACTGATACTGAACAATTTGAAACGTATCATGCCAGACAAGCTATCCAGCTAACTTGCCTAAAACATGAACGAACAATGTGGCCTGCTTTTTATTGTTTTGATCCCACGCCAGAATCTAATGGAGATTTTTTTTATTTCATCTATAATTGACAAAATTGTTTTAGGATGGGCGCGTGCACATGTATGATGGATGCGCACGCACTCATGCTAAAACGGAAGCCCCCCAACAAAACAATTCCCAATTTAATCCCTACCAGTAACATGTGTTTTTTTACTCTGACTGGGGTGAGTCCAGTTTATTCAAGTGATCCACTTTGCAGATTACCTTACGGAGTTCAATCCATTAATAGGAGTTGAAGATGCAAAACATCAATTTAGCGTCAATGTCTGACCATTGGATCAGAAAGACTCGCAATTCCTCACACACAGGGCGACCTCATACACACCTCTTGACACGTGCACATTTAACGTGTATAGAGACAGAGGGCCTTACGTTCAGGATGAAATCACAAGGATCTATGTGTCTTTGAACAAAGCAAGTTTCATATGAAACATTTTGGATTTCTTCATTGCCAAGAGCAGCAACTACTGAGACTCAAATCCACAAAGGTCCACCAGAAACATGACCACAGATCCCTGAATCCACTATCTGGTGTCCTGCTCATTACAACATGGATAGGAATACAAGCCCGGATGTTGATTTGAGGCTCAGCTAGTAACTTTAGAGTAGATCAGAAGCCCTACGGAGGAGACTTGAATAACGCCACAGTGTTAGTGTTCATGTCATCTCAAGGTTTCCATGAGGCCTCTGTTGTCAGGCATTGGTGGTATAGTGGTGAGCATAGCTGCCTTCCAAGCAGTTGACCTGGGTTCGATTCCCGGCCAATGCATCTACACTGCCTTCCTTGAAATCATTCAAGAGGTCTTTTTTATTTTGGGAGAAAACCAAAGTCTCTTCCAAAGGGAGCCTCTCATGTTGTAGTGCCTCCATGATATCTGAGAGTGAAACAAGCATCACTGTGTTGAAGTGAACAGCAGTTCCCTTATGTGGAGAACCTACTATGTCCACAGTATCTCTTGAAATGTGTAAGATACATTTCTATTTAATTATGTAAATATCTATCGATCACTTTAAAGTCTAAGATGTAAAGGACTACACACCACTTCAACTAGCTGGATGCTGGTTGACAGGTGTTTTCCACTGGAACTGAGAGAACTACTGTAACTTAAAGGTGAAAAGGTCACACCGAGACTTGAACTCGGATTGCTGGATTCAGAGTCCAGAGTGCTTACCATTACACCATGGAACCGGTGAGGTCTGACACATGTCCGATGATGATTCTGGCCGTTACTTTTGAGTTGAACAGGAAAATGCAAAAAACAGCCATGTTCAGGACGTTCCCTTGAGGAAAATCAGTGAGTAATATTTTGAAAGGCAGGATGTAGGTTGAAACATGATACGATCAAGATCTGTAGCTATTCAAAGTTGGTACACAGGAGGACCTTACAGAACACACTGACCAACCAGGATGGGATTCGAACCCATAAATGTAGAACACAACAGATTAACATTCCATCACCATATCCACTCGGCCACCTCGACAGCAAAGCAAACTCCTGTGCCTCAGGCTAAAACCCATCTCTCAGCAGCCAGACGTCACGTGTTACTGGTGACTTTTATGATCAAACGAAGTCTCGTCATCACCGCCAATGGTCCAATCTCATTTTATTTTCCAGAATTTGATAAGGATGTGTGATCTTATTACATCTCGAACATTCAAATCTCCTTCCTAGTCTGTCCGAACACTGAACACTGGCACAGGGGGCACTTTATTGAGCTTCTAAACCAAATCATCAGGAATAAACACAAGAACAGTAACCACTGAGAATCCACTATCTGGTGTCCTGCTCATTACAACATGGAAAGGAATACAAGCCCGGATGTGGATTTGAGGCTCAGCTAGTAACTTTAGAGTAGATCAGAAGCCCTACGGAGGAGACTTGAATAACGCCACAGTGTTAGTGTTCATGTCATGTGAAGGTTTCCATGAGGCCTCTGTTGTCAGGCATTGGTGGTATAGTGGTGAGCATAGCTGCCTTCCAAGCAGTTGACCTGGGTTCGATTCCCGGCCAATGCATCTACACTGCCTTCCTTGAAATCATTCAAGAGGTCTTTTTATTTTGGGAGAAAACCAAAGTCTCTTCCAAAGGGGGCCTCTCATGTTGTAGTGCCTCCATGATAACTGGTTGGATGGCTCCCAAACGAGAGTGAAACAAGCATCACTGGGTTGAAGAGAACAGCAGTTCCCTCATATGGAGAACCAACTATGTCCACAGTATCTCTTGAAACGTGCAAGATACGCTTCTATCTAAGTTATGTAAATATCTATCAATCACTTTAAAGTGCAAGATGTAAAGGACTACACACCACTTCAACTAGCTGGATGCTGGTAGACAGGTGATTTTTCGCTGATAGAGAGAGAACTACTGTAACTTAAAGGTGAACAGGTTCCACCGAGACTTGAACTCAGATTACTGGATTCAGAGTCCAGAGTGCTAACCATTACACCATGGAACCGGTGAGAGATGTCAAGTGTCCGATGATGATTATGCCCGTTAGTTTTGGGATGTTCAGGAAAAGCTCAAAGCAACAGTTGTCAGGATGTCGTTCCATTTAGAGAGAGTTTTCGTGATTCCCATACCTGGATTATTGAGGATGCATCAAGACATGTGGGGTTATGCTCTGGATATCACTCAAACCTTGTATGTAACACAAACCACCACTAGAGAGCAGTACAGAGTAGCTAAATAGTTTACAATCTGGATATTCACCGTGGCAGCGGTAAGTGTAGCACCCACGCTTTCACTAAGTACACACTGTTATTGAATAAGAATTATTCAATATCATCAATATTCATATTAATCAATATCAGTCATTTATCAATAAAAGTGAAGAAGGTTAAAGTTGCTCTACCTTTTATTTCAGTCCTATGTGCACACACGTGAGATGTATGCCACTCTTCCTGATATTAAATGAGCACAGGCCGAAGGTCAGCGCCACTGTGTGTTCATCGCTTACTTTCTAGATATTGTGATGGAGATAGTCTATCACACACACACACACTCTGTCCACAGTGGTATGCAACAAAATCCACTGCTATGTTGCAGTCAGGGTATGTCACTGCATTGGCCTTTTGTCTACACGGCTGAATTAAAACACAGAATAGAGGCCTGTCTGGAGATCCTTGTCTATTATCTCATATGATTTTAAAGTATATCCCATAATGCCAAGAGATAACCAATTAACTCTTTACCTACTGCATGTCCCCACCCCACCCCCCGTCTTCAACACGTTTCATTGGTAAGTACATTCTGAGAAAATCATACACACATATATATTTTTTTGAGTCTCTTCTACTACTTTGAATTGTGTTGTACTTTGCGCAGCATTGATACATTTTTTTTTTTAGATGTTGCTATTTTTTCCGAAACACCCGATGGAACAAGGGATTAAATAAAGATTCGGGCTGCTGGAGCCAGCCTTTTCCCCATGTGGATGTGTGCAAATCCACCAAGCTGTGGTGACAAAGTAGCCAAATATGCAGGCTGGATCTCTCCGGCTTGCTGCTCCGCGATACACTGGCTCGTCTTTTCCCAAACAGGAGCCTCCTTTCAGCGGCTGATTTATTTATTTGATTCTGAACAAAAGGAGCTTATAGTGTGCGTATACGATCATAACGAGGGAATGCTTATTAAACTTGCTTGTAAACCAGGTAACCTCCTAAGAATGGGGATTAGGAAGGGAAACACTGACAATGCAAATTCTCCCTGCTGAGGCATCGGTATAACGCTGCAGAGTTAAATCAGCCATAGCGAGTGCATCCTCCTAAATATCTCAACTTTTACTTCCAGCTCTTCTTTGTTGACGTAAAGCTGAGAAAAGCCCCTCCAATGGCAACGAGGGAGTAAACAATAGTGCCTTTGTAGACTAATTACTCTCTTGTCTATTCTCTTGCTTACTCTTCAACCTCGTTTCTGATTAATTCTTTTCCCTTCCTCTGAATCCAATTGGGGAAAACAAATGAGAGTGACAGACCTGTCAAATCCTTGGATTACACATTACTGCTGACAGCAACACTGTGCTAACCAAAGTGAAACTTTCGGTTAGAGTCATGAATGATTGATGGTGTCAGGGAGTATGACTCTTTACTGCTGCTTTAGGCTGCTCCCACCAGGGGGCGCCACAGCAGATCATCATCTCCATCTCTTCCTGTCCTCTACATCTTCCTCTGTCTCACCAGCCACCTGCATGTCCTCCCTCACCACATCATAAACCTCCTCTTTGGTCTTCCTCTTCTCCTCTAGCCTGGCAGATCCATATTCAGCATCCTTCTCCCAGTATACCAGCATCTCTCCTCCCAGTATACCAGCATCCTTCTCCCAGTATACCAGCATCTCTCCTCCACACGTGTCCAGGTCCCTCTAATATACTCACTCCTAATTTTGTCCTTTGTTACCCCCAATATAAATCTTAGCATCTACATTTCTCCCCC
>OMLC01102226.1:0-10561 GCA_900302585.1 Regalecus glesne | reverse complement strand
TAAGATAAGATACGATATTCCTTTATTAGTCCCACTGGGGGAAATTGCGGTGTAACAGCAGCCAGTGTAGAGCACAGTACAGAGACATCACATCCAGGAAACAACATGTAGTATAGACAACATTAAACAGGGTAGGGTAGGAAATATGTACATTATATACAGTATGGAAAGATAGACAGATTCCATTGATTATTAGTTATCCAGTATGTTGTATTTGGTTATTGCTGTACATGTTTTGGGGTTGTTCTATTGTGGGAGCAGTGCTGATTAAAGAGCCTGACAGCTGATGGAAGAAAAGACCTACGAAAACGCTCCTTCAGACACCTTGGATGCAGTAACCTATCACTGAAGGAACTCTCTAGCCCAGCAATGTAGTCCTGCATGGGGTGAGAACAATTGTCCATCATAGATGACAGCTTAGCCATCATCCTCCTTTGTCCCACTACCTCCACAGTGTTGAGGGGGCATCCCACGAATAAGCTTGCTTTCTGGACAAGCTTGTTAAGTCTCATGCCCTCATCATTCTCTGCATTTTGACCCATCCTATTGGGTCAAAATGCAGAGAAATCCAAATTACCCCTTGTGGGACTGATAGGGGAATCATTTATTTTATTTATTTATTGGGCTTCCTTTTTGTGCAAGTCTACTCTTCGTTACAATCAGTAATTCTCTAATTTAATCTTTTGAAAAAATCTTTAATCTATTTCTGATGTTAAAAAAATATGCAAGGAAGCCACTCCAACGAACGATGAAACCCCTCACCAACCAAACACTGAACCCCTACGAACCAACCTGACCACTGCCAATGAATAGGCAAGGGGGGTTATTTTTATACAAAAAAAACAGGAAAAAATGAAAATGAAGGCAAAAATAGAACGAGTCCAACGGTCACAAGTAAACCAATGAGCAAACACACACACACACACACACACACACACACACACACACACACACACACACACACACACATAAAACATATACTATATCCACTAGAACAGGAGACCGGTGGGCCAGTTATCGCCTCTTCTGGAAGATGTTGCCTCTTCCCATTCCACCTCGACCACGACCCCTTGCAGCCACTTGAGCTTTGAGTATAGCCGCCTTGCCTCTTCCTGCCCCCGAGCCCTGGTTCTTATTTTTCATGCTCTTTAACATGGGAGCATTCTTCAACATGTCAGGCAGGATGAGAAAGCGGATCTTGCTCCCACGGATGTAGACCAGCTCCAACTGAGCTACTCGGCCGTCACGATAGGTAACTGTGAGGTTTGACATCTGGCAATTCATGTTGTCCTCAGCCTCAATGAGTTTTCCACGGTAGACCTCTCCAGTATTGGTCTCACAGGTCACAATATGTCCCTCTGCCTCATGCAGGACCTTGATCGGTACGCCAATGGACATGTTTGCAGTTTCCTTCGGTGTTTTTTCGGGTAATTTCTTCTAGTGTGTCAGAGAATAATCAAAAGCGACGTTGTGAGCTCGTTCTTCGTCCCTTTTCCGCTTTCGTGACGTCACTTCTTTTTTGTCTTCTTCCTCGTTTATGCAAAATTGCAACCAACTGAGCGTTATCGCCATCTACTGTTCTAGTATATATTATTTTGTTATCGGTCCAGTATCTTTGAGATGAAAGCCATTACCAGTCCGAGATTATTATTATTTTTTACGAAGAGTGTCTTTATATAACCTATAACCTTTTTCTCTGACTGAGTCTTTAACATGACTCTCCCATTGGCATATTTTGGACTATTAAAGATCCATGTTATACCTATTGTTATACCTATCACTTTATATGTATGTGTATGCATATAAACACACATTTTAATTAACACATTTATTTTCTATTATCTATTTTTGTCTTATGTTTACGTAATGGAGTCTCCCAGTATAAGACTTTCACACGATGTACAACTTGTAGAAGTCGAATGACAATAAACACCATGAATCATGAATATGCGGATCTATCTGCTTATTAGATATCCTTTATCATAATGGATGAACTTTATTAAGAGTCCTTCCTGCTACATCATGTCACGAGTCTTTTCCACATAAAAGGAAACACCTACAACAACCTCTTTGTTAACTTGGGCATTCCTGATGTCAGACTGTAGACATACCAACAGGTGTAGAGTAACACACCCTTTCCTGAATCCAAACTGACATGAAGTGAATCATTCATTCTTCTCCATGTAATACATCACCCTGTATCTATTGTTTCCATGATCTTGCATAATGCAATCTCAGGACGGCATTGCTCAGGAGCTAGGAAGGTCGACTAGTAATTGGAGGATAGGTGGTACAATCCCTGCTCCCAGCAGAAACCATGTCAAGGTGTTCTGAACCCCTAACTGTACTGCTACAGCTCACTGCTCCTATAAAATAGGATGAACGCTGGGAACAATTTCATTGTTTGTATGTTTAATGCAATATAAATAAAGTTTTTTTCCAGAGCAATAGGTCTATAACTAAATGTGGTCTTTCCCAGGTTTCTTGATTGGAACAATGAAAGTCTATTTCCATACAACTGGGAGTTTGCTTTATATTATAAATACATATTAAAAACACTTCCCAAAACAAAATCCTTTAATTTTGACAGAATCATATCAGGAATTCATTGTACATTTATTCAGCATCCTTCTCGGCTCAGGAAAATGAAAGGAATATCTTAAGTACTCTGAAATACTTCTACGTGTTTACCTAAAGGTCACTAGGGGGCAGTCTCGACACAGTTCCTGCATCGTGTTTTAGAGCTGCGTCATCAACGTGAGCCCGGAAGAGCAACGACGAGGGCAGCCGTTGCCTTTTGGTTGTCACTTCTGATTTTCAAGTAATTTCTTCCACTCACTCCTCTAAGGATAAAAATAAACCATTTACCATCCGAAGAACGATTAGGTAAGATTAATATCAAGTTTCACGTTAACTTATTTGTCCTTTGTGATCGATGACGAAGCAGTGATGGGATTTGTATTGGTTCACATCGCTTATATTTGCTAATTTAGCATTCACTAGCTATTGTAAAGCATCATTTTTTAGACTATATAGACAGAGGGGAGACGATTTAAGGAGTCTGTATGATAGTGTCCACACTGGGCAATGTCCATGTGTTTCTTTTGGTATGTAACTGGCGTGAGACACTTTCCCATTCTGCAGAGAGATAGTAGTGTTACTGTGGGCCAATTTGCCACCGGATGTTAACAGGGTTGAGTAAACAAATGGCTTGGTCAAGGTTTATTTCACCAATAACAAGCTGATATATCAATGCTGTTATACTGAATCATTTAAACAAAAAAAAGATGACATTTGTGTTTGGAGCATGGTAAGAAAAGGGCCAGAGAAAGGCTTTGTTTTTACTGTAAAATAATCACCCAGAGTTAAGTCTCTCATCACTTTTCTTTCATTAAAATGCAATGCTTCTCTACATCAAGTGGATGAACACAAGTAAACAAATGTTAAGAAATGAAAACAGAAAAAATCTGGCTAAGCAGATGTTTTCAGTAGGTCAGTGTCAAATGTGGGGTTGCTAATCCCTCTGTGTCAGAGCTGTGAACTCGTGTGTTTCCAACCCAAAGTATTTTTTGATTCCCTTATCAGTCCCACAAAGGAAAATTTGGAATTCTCTGTATTTTGACCCATCCTATTGTATAGGAGCAGTGAGCTATCACCACATGGCACTCAGGGAGCAGATAGGGGTTTGGTGTCTTGCTCAAGGACACCTCAACATGCTTCCTGCAGGACTGAGGATTGAACCTGCAACCTTCTGATTGCCAGACAACTGCTCTACCCACTGAGCTATGCCGCCCCCTAAATTATATGGATTCATGAGATATATGAATAAAAAGACTGTGATGAGGAGAATACCAAGCACCTTTGAGGTGGTGATCACCATCACAATATATGTGCACAAAAAGGAAGAGTCATCTAGTAATTGGAAGATTGATGGTTCAATCCCCAACTCGGGAAGTGTATTTAAATGTCCGCGAGCAAGATACTGACCCCTTATGAGAAAATTTGTTTCCAATGGGAATCCAGAAAAGATCATCAACAATATTCTTTTGCTGGGTAGATTACTATAATGCACTTTTTACTGGCCTCCCCAATAAGACTATTAGACGGGTACAATTCATCCAAAATGCTGCTGGTAGAATTCTGACTAACACCACAAAGAGAGAACACGTTTCGCCAATTCTTAGATCCTCGCTCTGATTTCTAGTTAAATATAGAATTGATTTCAAGGCCCTGATTATTGTTTATGAGTCACTCTATTGTGTGGGCCCAATATATAACACAACTATGTTTGCTAAATACAAGCTGGGTAGGTACCTGAGATCTGTTGGGACTGATCAGTCAATGATGTACAGAGTTCAAGCCAAATGTGGTGAAATGGCTCTCAGCCACTATGCTGCCTGCTGTAACAGTCAGCTCCCCATGGAACTATGATATGCCTCAACCACAGCCATTTCAAATTGAAGCTTAACACTCTTTGCTTTTCCACTGGTTTTAATTCATTCGGTTTTACAGCACACTATATTTAATTATTTCACTTTTAAACTTGTCTGTACTTTTATAAACTTATACTTTTATTTATCCTATTTTATACTTTTCAAAAGTTTTTTTTTCTTTTATGAGGCCCTTGTAGCTCAGCAGTAGAGCACACTTCCGGAAATAATAAGCCAGATGTCACAGGTTTGGTCCAACCGCAGGGCGTCAGGAAGGCCTCATTTTTTTCTTATCTTTGCCTGTAAGGCACTTTGGAGCATGGTGATGCAGTGATTAGCACTGTTGACTCAGGAATAAGTGCCTGGGTTCAAATCTTGTCCCTGGGTCCTTCTGTGTGGAGTTTGCATGTTCTCATTGTGTCTGTGTGGATCTTCTCCACTTGCCCTGGTTTCCTCCCACCATCAAAAAGACATGCAAGTTTGGGTTGATACTCCTACCTGTGTCCCTGAGCAAGGCAATAGGAAAAATAATCGGAGTGTGTCCCTGGGCGCTGCAGTTGCTTACTGCTCCTATACGAAAGGATGGGTCAAATGCAGTGAACAAATTTCATTGTATATGTGTAAAATGACAAGTGAATGCAGCGCCCTCTTAAATAACCACTGTGTATAAGGTGCAGAATGAATAAACTTGCCTTGCTTTGGTTAATCAGTTGGTTTCTATTGCCACATATTTTTCCATCCCTAGGCCGATTTTCTGTTGCCTTGTGGTTCAGAGTAGCATATAGGTACTATGGCATCTCCAGGAGGACAAGGTGGAGGAGCTCTGTCCACCAGAGGAGGTGTCGGGGCCAGGAGGATGAAGTGGGCTCTTGAACTGAGTATGGGCAACACCAGGTAAACCAAAATGAGACAGTGTCCAAGTGGTTATCTTTTGATTATTGTTTAAAACAGCAGTTAATGAGTGACTTTGACAATAATAATGATAAATATATTTGTAAGTCGCTCTCATATTTTACGTGATATTTTTTGAGTGATTAAAAAAATAAGCACCTCACATTTACATGTAGGTTGAATTACGTCTGTGCGTTATGTCCGACTTGAAGGAATCGTGGAGATCGGCAAGGCGGTCAGGGAGATGTGGTGTACCCCATAGGCTATTCAGAGAAACCGGTACCTGACACCAGCATCCAGGAAACAGACAAGAATCTAGTGGAGAAGGTGAGAGAGGATAGGAGGGTTTTATTGTGTGAAAAGCTCTAAAATTCCCTCTCCAGTTTAGTGAAATGAGGAGGCTGTGTTGCACTTATTTGAATGCCCTTTTATCTGCGATTGTCTGTGCTATTCACTTTATGTCTGTTACTGCACTATAATGTATGTATTTTTATATGTTAGCCTTTATGTCCATGACACATTTCTCAGGACAAACAAATTAATCTTGGATTAATGTTAAAAATCTATCTAATTTTCTTTCTCTTTCATGGGTTCTTGATCACATCCAGATAGGGCAGCACTGTAGAAAAATCCTGCCTGATAAACAAGGGCAGAGTGAATATGGGGAGAGGATTATGGGGTGGGTGCTCATAGGTAGACCAAAATAGATCCAGCTTTGACAGTAGGGGGGCTTGAAATGAAAAAAGGGGAGTGAGCACATAGGAGCCTGGCCTCTATTTTTAGTCATGGACGAACCGACGGCTGTCTGAATATGCAGCCTCCACTTCAAGATGGAAATCTAGTGTCAATGGTGTGTGTGCGTCACTCTCACCTCGTCTCCCTCTCTTCCATATCTCCCTTCTTATAGCGTTGCTGGGATGTGGCTCTTGGTCCCCTGAAGCAAATCCCAATGAACCTCTTCATCATGTACATGTCAGGCAACACAATCTCCATCTTCCCCATCATGATGGTCTGCATGATGGCCTGGAGGCCAATACAGGCACTCATGTCCATGTCTGCCAGTGAGTGGAATCATATCTGGAATTATATGTATTGTGTTTATGTTGACAGACAAGGCAGATATCGAATGATTTATTTAATGCATGGGATTCACAAACTCTGCTAGAATTTAAAGGTATACTATGTAAGATTTCCCCCTTTATTTAGCATAAATTTCAGCCTGTTAATGGAGTGAAGTATATGTGGAGTGAACTTCTTTCCAACTATCCCCCTCATTCAGTTTGTTATTATTAATCATAAGCATTCAACTTCACTCTTTTTAACATAAGAAAAAGGCAAGTTGCAAGAGGGTCTGCTGACAAGCCTGGCATTTGACCGAGAAAGCCGGGCTTGGCTAGCCGTTGGCCTTGGCCAGAGTAAAGGTTGATGCAAAACTTTGGCTTCTTAAGTTTGAGGAATCATGCCGATCTACCATTTGAAGGTAGTGCCTAGTGATATTGACTTTTCCTTGCCAAGACACCACTAACAACCTTTCTACATAAAGTACAGCTCTACCGCTACCCCGCGAGCTATCAGATTTACTTGGGGATTGCAAATAGCTGGATAATCTCTCTCTCTCTGTGTAAATAACGGTGTATACCTTTACAGTGGCTTGTGTATTTAGCAATGTCTTCGCTCACTTTCTGATAGGCATGTAAACAGAACTGTTTGGAGTGTCGGGCTCATAATGTTTTGATTCTCGGCCCTTGCACATTCATGGGTGTGTCAGTCATGCATAGTATGCCTTTTTGATGTTCTTTTATTGCGAAGCTGATCGCTGGAGAAATCATGATAATAACTAGAGGCAGCATAGCTCAGTGGGTAGAGTGGTCGTCTGGTGATTGGAAAGTTACAGGTTCGATCCCCTGTCCTGCAGAAAGCATGCCAAGGTGTTCTTGACCAAGACACTGAACCCCTAACTGCTCCCTCAGCACCATATAATAGGATGTGTTAAAATGCAGAGAACTTCAAATTTCCCCTTGTGGGACTGACAAGCGAATCTATTTTTAAAAAAAAATTGATTTATATAGCACTTTTCTTAAAAATAATGGAAAGCCCTGCAAAATGAGTAAAGCAGACAAGGTAAAAATGAGAATGAGCCCAAAGGACTTGAGTACAGAGGAGGTGGGAGGTCCATTTAATGTCACAATTAGTCTCCATGTTGTGGGATTGGATACAGACTTGGGTGGATTGTGGGGGATTAAGGCTTGATCCCCTTCCTGATGCCCCGCATCATGATGAAATGATGTGGGAAATGATGAGCCAGAGGGTCATCATTTCCCACATTTCCCAAAGCAGACACTGTACAACTGAGTTACCTCGGCCCCTATAAGCACAGAGGACGTAAAGACAATAAATGAATAAGACCAAATAAATAGGAATAAAATAAAAAGGCATATAATTGTAAAAAAAAATCAAACATTTCCAAAAAAGTTCACAAAAGAAAAGTTTTAAGAAGAAAATAAGTAAAAGAGAGACAGGTAGGTTGTGATAGGAGGGGGTAGAATAGAAAACTGCAAACTCGGTAGTCAGCCACAACTCTGGAGTTGCTTTCCTTTCTTGATGGGAGTTAAAGTTTTAGGAAATGTGTCATCAGTTCCTTTTGTGCTCTGTTTCTAGCCTTCAAGCTTTTAGAGAGCTCCAGTCAGCAGTGGCTTCAGGGGTTGGTCTACCTAGTCGGCAACCTCTTGGGCTCAGCATTGGCCATCTACAAGTGTCAATCAATGGGACTGCTTCCAACGCACTCGTCTGACTGGCTTGCCTTCATAGAAACGCCCCAGGTAAAGATCATATGCACCACCACAAAAATGAGTTTTTGTCATTCTTGTGTGGTCCTTAATGAGTTTATAGATACTGGTTTTACTGCCATAGTTATATAGTGTCAAAGTTTAGAAAGTAAGGCTTTGGTTTCCATTCATTTCTATGCATTATGATTATCAAACTTGGGTAAACAAGGAAAAAATATCAAACTGAACATTATCAATGAAAGATAATGTAACATTTTTTAAATATTTTAACATCCCCAAATCCCATTTACCCAGATCCTGCTCCCTCTATCTACTCTAACCATGTGGCAGAACCCTTCTCATGATAACAGAATTAAACCACATTACAGTAGGTTGAGTAAAATAAAGTCAAGATAAAGAAGCAAGTAAATATATAAAATAGAAACTATAACAGTATCTGAACAATTTGAATTTTCCCAGGGCGCTACAGCTGCTCACTGCTCCTATACAATAGGATGAGTTCAATGTAGAGAACACATTCCATTGTACGTATGTGCAATGACAATAAATAAAGCTTCTTCTCGATGGGTAATCCATCCACCACGGTGAATATATTGTCACTGTACTTTTTTTGTGTGTCAAAGTGGTGCCATGATGACAAGACCATTCAGCTGAAAGCTGAATATTTGTAAAAGCCTTTCAGGTTGTGTGTCCCACACAACCTGAACAATACTGAACAATACTCGTCCTGCAACAATACCACAACTTAGACAAAGAAATATAGACAAAATTTTTACTGCGATGAATTACTTAAGACATAATATTCAAGTTATTGCAAGTTGGATTCTCATGCCGTACTGAAATGAATGGAAACCAATGGCTTGTCTTCAGACATGAAAACAGCCACCCAAAAAATCTACAGGAGCACTGCACACATTGAGAATGGGTGTGTGCAATGCAAAGTATTTGGAATTTGTTGTAAGGGGTGAAACATGCAAAAATACAGGTATCTATACCTGACTGATACCCGAGTAGAGCATTGTAGTGCACAGAGCTCACAGCCCAGCATCATCACTTCTATACATAAACACATTCACATGCCTCACACTACAAGGGTTTAAAATCATGCCTGACACTTATGACTGGTTCTTTCTTGGGGGAGCTGTCACTTCCCTTCATCCACTCACTTTTGTGTCTATTATTTGTGTTGACTGTTGAAAAAAAAATCCTTCTCAAATTGTCATAATGATTGTATGATCATTATCCAAACCCTATTGACTAACAATGTATGTTCCCCCTGACAGAGAATGGAGATCATGGGCGGAGGGATGGTGTTGTGAGGAGGATGCTATACATTCGGACACTGATGTTAGAATTCAAAAATGCTGATGTAGAAAAGACCTGCAGTCCTCTTAAACTCTCACCCATGATAGTCTGTTTTTTTTTTCCCTTCCTTTTTGAATTTCAGTCTCCTGATGGGGATTTCAAAGCCAGTGGTCAGTCTTGTTGACTGCTAGTCACTGTTGACCAAAAGTTTCATCTTTAATGATATTAATAATGATAATAATGGGGATGGCATAGCTCAGTGGGTAGAAAGAAAGGTTGTCTGGCGATTGGAAGCTTTCAGGTTCGATGCCTACGCCTGCAGATAGGTATGTCGAAGTGTCCTTGAGCTTTTCCCCTGACTACTTTGCTCTGTGATGGACTGGAGACATGTCCAGGGTGTGTCCCCGCCTTTCAAATGAGCATTGGGATAGGTTCCCGCAACCCAACTTCAGATAAGCAGTTGACAATGGATGGATAGGGACAGGGCATATTCATGAAGATTTAGAATGTAAATATGCTAGATTTAGCCACCAGGCTAATTTCCATCTTGTTGTCCCGAGCAAATTAGAGGATGGGTATCTTGCTCAAGGACACTTTGACACTTTCTGAAGGAACTGGAATTGAACTACCAATCTTTAAACCACCTCCTAATCTGTCCCACCCCTAATTTTAGGATATGTACTGCAAAGTATAAATTAACAGCAAGGGGATATTTTGAAAAGTTTGATTTAAAAAGAACAAAATATATGTACATATTTTTTGTGGTAGATTTCAAATGAATTGCAGTATCTGTTGGGGATCTAGTCAATCATACAAGGATTAAATTTACATCAGTTGCCATCATTTGCACCAGACGTCTGCTGTGAATTTTCTTCACAAGGGGTGATTTTGTTTCCTTTTCTCTCTTTGGTCTCCAGTGCTGAATAGAGACATTTGGAAAGAAACTTCATTTTGCCAACAAGCATGTTTTAAGCAGTTTAAGTGTACCATATTTGCTAACTATAGGTCTTTTCCACAAAAATGTTATCTGAAATTAACCATTTTATTTATACTGATCTGTTTTATGAAAATGCTCTATTAAATAAATCCTTACTGATGGAATTGAATACATTTGTTTCAGTAGATTTGTCTAAAGGTATCCAAGGAAAT
>OMLC01102225.1:0-13228 GCA_900302585.1 Regalecus glesne | reverse complement strand
ATGGATCCGAGAGATAAAATTCTCAGCGAATATGTTAAAAGATGAGATGCATGGATTTTATTTGACCAGGGGTCATTAGGAATCAGGTCTGCAATGCTGAGCCTGATATGACCCCATGCTTATTCCATCTCAGTGAAAGATGGGTCAACCTCACCTCCACGTCTGGTCCCGGTCGGTAGAGGGATGGCTGAGGGAACATGTCTGGGACAAGTTGACGATTTACCACAAAACTGAAGGACATAAAAGATCATGATTTACAAAAACTAACGGAGGACAGCAAGTACACCCGGTCCTGGTCATCAGTAAAGCTGTCAAACATCTGCTGGGATGCACATCCCGGTAATCAAACACGGATGTTCGGATTCTCTTGCCTTTGTCGGATACTTGTGAGACTGAGAGCAGCGGGCGTTTTAATTTCCTCTTTTACTTTTTGCATGAGGTGAATCAATTGTAAACGGACTGCATTTATATAGCCGTTTTCTAGTCCACTGAGCACTCAAAGGGCTTCACAGTGCATGTCTCACATTCACGCACCTTCAAACACTGATGGCGGAGGCTGCCAGGCAAGGTACCCACCTGCTGATCAGGAGCAGTCAGGGGTTCAGTGTCAAGGATGTGTCCACACACACACTCTCTGGAGGAGCTGGTGTTCAGAACAGTGACCTTCCGACTTCCAGATGACCTGCTCGGCCTCCCGAGCCATGCTACGCTAGGTGGCTACTTAGGTTTTTTTTTTTTTTACAATCCGAATCCCAGTCTCGCTCGATAGGAAACACTCGCCAGAGCTCAGGCGTGGACTGGCCATCAAGAGGGAACTTTGGGAACTTCCCAGTGGGCCAGCGTTGATGATGATGATAGGGACAGTGGTGAGGAGGCACGAGCAAGAAGAGCTAGTAGGGAAATGGGTTCATTTTTCATGCTAGCGTGTTTCACGCTGTTAGCTAGCTAACTGAGCTAGCTGAAGCGCAACATGCTCGTGTTAGCCTCGGGGTCTTAAGGCTAGAGTCCTGCTGCGGGTTTGAGCATTTCCGAGGTTTCGCTGGTCAGGCTCGGTGAACAAACATAAGCAGAAGTTTATGTTTTGACGTTCAATTCTCTAAACTCATCAAATTTGATGGTAAACCGGTTAAATAAACATGTAAACCTGTTCATTTCTTCGAGACTACTCACCCCCTCTTTTCCACACCATAGCCTACGAGGCTGTATAATCTTTGATAGCAAGCACAGTTCAGGCAATAAAAATGATCCATTAAATCCTCATACAATCCACACCAACAGGTGAACACGGCTCTGAGTAAGCACGGGGAGGGATGGAGGAGGAGGGAGCAGGACCCAGCACGCATCCAATTAGCGGTGCACTATTGAAGGTTATTGGCAACCATGTTGCATAATACACATGGGTGGACTACTGAGTGGGCCTAGCGGGTCTGGACCCTGAGGCCCTGAGCTAGAGCGTCTGTGTGAGGTCCTTATTAACTTTCTATTAGTTGTTGCATGGTCAAAGGATTTAGTCATTCATGTCAATAACAGAGCCCCAAACGTCCTGCTGGAAAACTGAAGCAAACCGCAGGTGAATGTAAGTCTCCATTGATATGCTGTCAGTGTTGATGTGTGCTGTAAATCCTGTTGACCTGCAGGTGAATTTAGTTCTCGGGCTGCTGGTTGCGGGCCAGCATAGCTGCCCTAACGTGGAGGTGGCTTTATGCACATCTGATGTCTGTTCTGTGTATTTCCACCCAACAGGTGAGCCTTACTCAGACAGGGGGACTTTCAACGAAGTCTCTGCAGGGATCTCCATGGAGACAGGTGAGTGTGCGTGATGACCAGCCAGTGGACAATAAAGTTTAGATATTTTTCAAAAAAGATTCAATATTATGTTTTTGCTGGCTGTGTACGTACAGACAGAGGGAGTAAAACCTTGGAAAATCATTTTCACCATTTCACATGTCAGAATAACACAAACAATACTAAATAACACACAGGGGTTTTTTTGATATTGTGATTATCGATTCTCCGTTGATCGACAAACATATCACGTAGGTTTGATTTTGGCGTGTTTTCTTGACAGTAAATTCCTGGGCAGCTTGTTGCTGTCAGTCCGCTGCCGCCAAAGGTTTGATGTCAGCGCATGCTCCCTGGCCAGTAAAATAAAATATGGCCGAACCAGAGGTTACGCAATCGATGTTGGCATGGATCTTTATTAGGCTCCTTGTGAACTGTCTGTGTGCCAGACACAAAAGGGTTGCCTTCTTCTGTGTCTGGCTGCCATGTTGAATACATGGTGTACTGCTTCATTTTTACTGGTAGAGCCTCCCTACACAGCTAGCAGGAGAATGAACCACATCGAAAGGGTTTATAGTTTGGATAGCTAAGTGAGTTGGGTGTTACTTTGGTCCCACTAGTGGTAGAAAGGGGTGGCATAGCTCTGGAGGTGGGGTGGTTGCCGAGTAATCGGAAGACTGATGTAAGTGTGTCAAAGTGTCCTTGAGAAATACATTGAACTGCTGACTACTCCAGCCTTGTGATGGAATGATGACGTGTCCAGGGTGTTTCTCTGCTTATTAGCCAATGAGCATGACCCAGTGACCTGATTTCTGAAAAGCAATTGATGATGAATGGATGCATGGATGGATGGATGGATGGATGGATGGATGATGGATGGATGGATGGATGGATGGATGGATGGATGGATGGATGGATGGATGGACTAGAGGATATACTAAGAGTGACATTTATTTCCCTGTGAATATTCTGGATTGTAGTTTTAAGTGATCAAGGTCTTGGATGAATCCTCAATACATTACCAGTAGGCTCAAAACTGTTCTCCTGGACAGATTACAGATAACAGTACACTGCAGCTTCTCTCTCATCCTCCCAGTTTTCCCAGCTCCTCCCAATATGCCGCCATTAATGATTTGCTGCTTGGCCTTGCGTGCTGGAATTCATTATGCCAGTTGCACTTGCACCTCTCTGTTGCTTGGATTTTATTTCCTTCAGTATGAGAAACAACATGCCATTTACTGCCATGTGGCACCCATTGAAGGAGAGCCTTTCTTCTCTAAAGGCCTTCATTTACGATAAGCATGATGAGATTCTGCTCATCCCGCAGCTGTGGTGAGCTTGTGCAGGGATGAATCCTTTCAGAGCCACTGCTGCCCCCACGTCGGATCATTCAGGACAATTATCTTCATATTTATTTGTATTGGAGTAAAACTGGAGGTGGAGGGGGACTACATTAGTGAACGTACACACATGCTCAGCTTGAGGCTCTCTCATCTTCCATCCCTCTGCCTCTGCATTGTGTTGAATTATAATGTCATACATGATTCACGGGCTGATCGCAGAGAGAAAGTGTGAGCGGGAAGGCCTAGCTGAGTACGTCAGGCCCTGTATGGTCTCTGAGAGAAGTCAATGGGGGACCTTAACATTTTTTTTTTACAAATTTGCCTCTGTGGACTTTAGACTAACAGAACCTCCTGTCCTTAGACCCTCACATCAGATCAGGAACAACTCCCTTGAAAAAAAAAACTCTATCGGAGAGAAAAGTAGGAAGAAACCTCAGGGGGAGCACCAGGGGAGGGGTCTCTCTACCAAGATGGACAGGCGTGCAATGGATGTTGTGTACACAGAATAAAACACAGTGTACGGACTTCAACGCTGAGAGGATAACCGAATTCTGATGGAATGAGAAGATATATGAAGAATGGGTCGAAGTGTCCTTGAGCAAGACACCAAACCCCCAACTGTTCCAGCCCTGAGATGGATAGGCCTCTCAGGGGTCCCCACCCTTCATCCAATGAGTGCTTGGATAGGCGCCAGCATGACCCTATAACCCAACCCCAGACAAGCAACTGAGGATGGATGGATGGACGATGATCTTTGAAGGGGCCGCAGTAACTCATTGGCAGAGCATACACACACACACACACACACACACACACACCAGGGAACAACGAACCAGGCCTTGCAGGCCTGAACCACCTGGTGTGCCAGAAAAGGCACCTAGCAGGAGTCTCCCAGGCTCCTCCCAGCTCACACATGCTCTATCATGTATAATCTCATTGGCAGAACAGTGCTGAGTAAATTCGTTGAGACAAGGGGCCTCTGGTGGTGTAGGGGGTTAAGGTGATGCTTAGCACATCTCTGTGTCAAATCCCAGTGGGTGTTCAAATCCCAGTTTCACCATTTGCAACCACAGCCAGAGGTCCATAGTTAGTGGGTCATAATGGGCTAAGCCTCACATGGGTATAAGGGTTAGGTTGGATAAAGTATTCTGGGTTCACTAGTGTCCCCCTCTGGGTCGTCCAGGCCTCTTGGTTAAGTGAAGGGAAAGTACTCTCAACAATTATTCACATCCCTTTGCCACAATGTGCCTTCCACTGAGACGACAATTATTTTGGCCCTGACCATCCAGGTATCCTTATTATTGAAGAGCCTCTTATTTCAACAACTTCAGAAAGTGAGTGGGCTGTCTGAGATGGATATCAGATTTGCATGTTTAGAGATTGGTGGTTACTTATTCATTCAGTCTCTCTCAGACTGAAGATATCGAGTTTGAGTGACAAAACAATTCTGAAAAAACTTCTTATCGAGTTGAAACGACTCGCCTTTTTTGCGACTGTGGTGATTCTGTTTTTTGCTGTTGTTCTTTGACTAAATTTCAAAAGGTCCAAAAAATATTTTTTAGCTATGGCAAAATTATAGCAAGTCCTTTTGTTAATGCTATAGCCGCTGAAATCAAAGATCCCAGTGAGCATGAAGATTCTCCCTGTCAATAGCAAAATTGGTCAATCGTATGATTACACACTGTATGAAACCACCATCACAGGGGCAGCATAGCTCAGTGGGTAGAGCAGTCGTCTGGCCATCGGAAGGTTGCAGGATCGATCCCCGGTCCTGCATACAGCATGTGGAGGTGTCCTTGAGCAAGACACTGAACCCCTAACTGCTCCCCGAGCGCCATGTGTTGGCAGCTCACTGCTCCTATACAATAGGTTGGGTCAAAAATGCAGAGAACAAATTTCCCCTTGTGGGACTGATAAGGGAATTATTATTATTATTATCACCATTAGAGGGATCCTCAACTCAAAGAGCAACATCAGAGATAGAGCATTGGTAATTATCTCATTAATATTCATCATGTTTTCACTCTCTGCTTTTTGACAAATTAACTGGATTTCCCCCATTCTCTTCTAACGCCTATAAGTATTACCATTATCAATTAACTGTTTCCTCTGGAAAAATTTCTGAAGCCATGGCAGTGCTGTACCCATGATTTCTGAAGCTGTTTTTACAATCACTCCCAGTTGTTTGTGATCCTGTTCAGTCAGGTTGCCAAACCACACCAGTATTCTTCCATTAAGGTTGCTCTCTACAGTTATCTGATAGAAACTGACCAGGGTTTTTGTGGACATTCTTAGTTTTTTTAAAGACATCCCAGAAAGTTTATTCTCTGTTGTGCCTTCTTAATTTAACAACTCCTGTTAAGAGACCAGGAAACCAAGGCAGTCTTAATGCTGGTCCCGAGCCCGGATAAATGGGGAGTCTTGCATCAGGACAGGCATCCGCTGCGAAACCTTCGTCATATCAAATATGTGGATAAAACAATTAGATGTCTACACTGGATCGGTTTTGGCCTGTGATACCAAGGTACCGTTAGCCAGCAGGGTGCCAGTGGAAATGATGGTGCTGTTGGCTGAAGGAGAAGGCTAAGAGACCAGGAGATGGAGCTCTTCACAATTTCAACAGTGACATTGTTGATATAAACTGGTGTCTGAACTGTTTTAGACTTTCAACATTTGATAATTATCTCCTTTTTTCTCAAAAATGTGTAAGATGTTACAATCCTGACACAATATGGATAGGTCCCCTCACCGCAATGGTATAGACATCTTCAGGCTGTTAGGGGCGGCATAGCTCAGTGGGCAGAGCAGTAGTCTGGAAATTGTAAGGTTACAGGTTCAATTCCCGATCTTGCTGAAAGCATCGTGAGGTGTCCTTGAGCAAGACACTAGACCCTTAACTGTTCTCTGAGCACCATATGTTGGTGGCTCACTACTCCTATTCAAGCGGATGGGTTATAATGCAGAGAAATCCCAATTTCCCCGTGTGGGACTGATAAGGGAATTTGTGCTTTCTTTCTTAAATATAATAATATCAGGAGAAAACAGACATTTTGTATTACAACGCTTTGGATTGAGCTTTATTTAGAATTTTGTCGAATTTGAATCAAGTGACTTCAGGAATTAAGTTGTTTTTGTAAAAAAAAGATCGGTTTTCCAATCTTTCATGATTCCAAGTAATTAATCAAATAGACAAAAAACATTTAGTCTCTGTTCCTGATCAATTTCATTGTTGCTTTAGAAGGAAAATGGATAACTTAAAGTGGGACATGATATATCCTAAAAAGGTAACACTTGCATGAATTTTGTATCTTTTCCATGTAGTATAAACCAGAATTGGAACCCAGGTAACAGTAAATACAATGTTGTTTCATAGGGAATCAATGGGTGAATTACAATAATAGAACTGACTTTCTCTGTGTGAAAAGGCGTTATAGACAGTAAATCTAAACTTTCTTCATCTCAGCTCTGTTCAATTCTCATGAAATGTTCAGACCTGAATCACTAAATTAGCAATGAAAAGTTATTGTCCAGGGAAGAATTGCCATTTGTAGAATCACGGACATGTATTATCATCTTAGTTAGTATACATGAATCAAAATACTGCTGAATCTGAGTACCCTGCAATTGTTGCCCTTTTCACTTGATACTGTATACCTGCAAATCTGAATAGAATCAGACACTAAAATCATGGAGCATCTAGTTGAGTTTTTTTGTATTTCCCCTGTTTCAGGCTTTAGAGTTCTGGTGTTTGGAAGTCAATGCATCAAAGTCCGTCCTAGCTAGGATTCTACCAGGCAAGACTCTATGTTGATGGTCATTCAAGAGACACGTTCATCAGACTCCCAGTGAGTTGGAAGACCAGTGAGCAGCCCCCTTTAAAGACCTCTCTCTGTCAATGTGTTCTTTTCCTTTATGCCTTATTGTTGTGTCATTACCACACAAATAGAATGGCAGAAGGTCAGAACAGATTTTTAAAAGAGTTTCAGTTATATGAAAAAAAGAAATGAATCAGTTCAACTGTTTATTATAAACTTCTGATCCAGTTGAACTGATTCATCTCTTTTTTGTGATTTGGATACCTGGATTATTGAGCATGCATCAATACTTTCAGTTATATGATTACATCTTTCAGGAATGTCCGCTTACTGTCTCTAGATCGAATGTTGCTATTATGTATATAGTCAGTGTGTTAAAAGTGTTCTGTTGAAAACCTCTATATTTCTTTTAATGCAAATGATCATTCAATATTTCAAATTTGAAGAGTGGTTTATCTTCATGTTTTCAGTTTTTCACTCAGGGACCTCAGTTGCTTACCAAATGACTTGATCACTGACTTGCTTACCCCAGAAGATAAATCAGTATATATGGATGGACACAACATTTAATGGGAGAAACGTTTGATCACTCATCTGAGTGACTTTGTCAGTCTCAACAGACTGCAGGTATTCCCACCCTTATAAACAGCACAGTTGCATACTGGCCAAATCCAACAATCAATTTCATATGCAAATTGCTATGATCATTTGTTAAATTTACAATGGTAGTGTCTTGATGCAAGCTCAATAATCCAGGTAAGGGAATCACAAAAAATGTGAATCAGTTCAACAGGATAAGAAGATTATTCAGAAATATTTCCTCACTCAAACACCAGACATCTTCAGTCTGAGCTGACTGCAGCACCCCCACCCTGATAAACCATACAATTGCATGGCAAACAAACAAAGGATGGTTGCATATGCTGGTTTGGGTTGACTGCTCTTTCGTTGGTAATGAGTACTATTCACAGAGGATTGGGGAATATTTGCAAACACAGCATTGTCACATGATGACAGATGGACTCTCAGACCCCACCTTTGTTCAGGATGGTGGTTCCCTCTTCACATTGATGGTCTTTGACCCCCCTTTCAAACCAGCGTTCCTCCCTATCAAGGATGTGAACATCCTCATCTTTTACAGAGTGTCCACTGGCCTGTAGATGGTGGAGACTGTAGAGTCCTGGCCTGACCTGTTGGCTCTCCTGTGTTGTTCCATCCTCTTGGCTAGTGTCTGTTTGGTTTCCCCGATGTACAAATCTTGGCAAACCTCCTGCCATTTAACATTTAATAGTGTATGCTTTTAAATACTAAGAGAAGAAAAGAAAAGAAAAAGAAAAAATAAAAGAAAAATTGGAGAAATTGTCAAAGTTTGAATCCAGCTGGATCCGATGGTGAAGTGGAATGTTTATGAGGAAAAACACACTGGTATGAGAAGAGGAAACGACACATTCAAGATCACCCACAAGAAGGGTGTTTTGTTAAAGTTGTTTGAAACTTTTATGATGATCTAAAAAGTTCTAAAAACCAATGACCTCAAATTTTTGAAGGCGGATAATTTAGCCAACATTGCTATGATAATCTATAATAGTTAGACAGTGATGGAAAGAACCCCAGGAGAAAGTTCTGAGTGGGGGCAGAAAAAAATCACAAGCCCTGGAAGTAATGTTGAGGAGAATCTGTGGAGAAACTTCCAAGAATGAAGATGCAACATTCCCAGATGTCTTGCATAAAGTTTTTGGGGGATATGAAACAGAACAGAAGTTCATGCTATGTTTGAATCGAATGAAAACTACATACAGAGATGCATGGCATTTCATGAAGAGGAGAGTAATGGATTAGCAGTGATCTATTTCATTGCCAAACAGTAGTGAACAGAAAAGTTTATATGTTTTGTTAAAGGTTATCTAAATTCATGAAAACAGGCTTAATGGTAGCATATTCATGACTGTAGAAATTGAAGTTTTTTTAAACTTCCCACCCCCTGGTATTTTTTGAACCCCCTGTTTATTCCACCCATCCCTATTATTTGGAAGACGAGAGTAGATGGTTGTAGAATGCAAAGTCCTGGCCTGACGTGTTGGCTCTTTTGTGCCATCCCATCCTCTTGGCCAGTATCTGTTTAGTTTACCTGATGTACAATTAATGGCAGTTATCCTGGCATTGAACAGCATACACTATGTTGCTCTGTTTGTGTGAGGGACATGATCCTTGGGGTGGACCAATATCTGGTGCACTGTGTTTTGGGGTTTGAAAACAACTGAGATGCAGCGTTTGGAAATATGGATCTAAGTAAAGTTATGATGTAGCTCAGTCTATGAAACAGCGGAGTCCTGACAGTTTCATCAAAGCAAGATCTTAATTATCTGCTTACATTAAGCACTTTATAAGCGCATACCTTGACATATTAAATGAGTTGTGCTTTGCTTGCTTTTTGGTATTTAATCATCAGGCCCGTGATGGCATGCTTAAAGAACAATTGATTCACTTGATCCACAAGAAAAGAACTGATATCGAGAGAAGAAACTTACTGGATGACATGGATCCATATGTTGTTCCTAAGAAGAACTGGACCACAAGCTTGGCTGGATATCCTACAATAACATATCCAGATATTTTGAACTACCTCCTATTTATAAAGATTACATAGACCCATGAAGAACTTATGAATTGCAAGAGTAGAGGTCTACAGCCAATTTTGTGTGTGGCTGAACAACATAAATATCTTTGTTTAAGGCCTTTAATGGGAACATCTTTGTTTATTGAAGGGTAAGACTACTTGAAAAAGCCCTTCATTCTTCTATACTGTGCATTCATTTGAAATTGAACCCGTCAAATATAGCAGGGGTTTGATTTTTTCAAATTTTAACAAACTTGGTTTTCATTGTGTTTATTTGGATAGCAACTGTTTAACTATGAAGAAGGAATGTATACTTTATTTGATACTTTAAGTGCCTACAGTGAGCACCACTTCTCCATATATCTTTTCAAAGCAGAACTTAACAAACTCCACTCTATTAGAAAAATTTATTTAATTTTATCAAGGTTAAACACATTTTAAGTATTTAAAGGCATTCAATGTCGTTGATAACACCAAATCATGACTTAAATGCTGCCTTCTGAAAATCCAACTGCATGCCATGATTGATAAACTCCTCTTCTTGATCAGTTATAGTCTTCACTTTCAAGTTAAAGATTTTAGCCTACTGTCAGAAATTAAAAAAGAAATCTTGTTCACTAAGCGAAAAGTTAGGGGCTTCAGTGTCTTGCTCAAGGACACCACAACATACGTTCTGCAGGACAGGGGATTGAATCTGGAACCTTTCTGTACAAAAGCTCCTCTATTTGTTTTATTTCTGGTAATTTGTACTTTGTGCTGTTGTGATTTTAGTCAAGCAGTAAATTGACCAGCTATTACTGGACGCTATATAAATTAAGTTCCTGGCAGGACCCCATCCTTTTTCTAGTGTCATCAAGACTAAAGTTGAAGTACAGCTGCTGTAGGCTGACTGTTAAAGTAATTTTTTCCTATATTTTGATAGAGCGTGTGCATTTAATGGTGAGTGTTGTGCATAGGCATGACTTATATTTCAGTTCCAAGTCTGAAATCTGAACTAGATGGATGCAGCAAGTTAATCTGATTATTACTTTCCAGCTAATTCATGCTAATATATGCTAATCACGATTAGCATGCTGACGCTAATTTGGCTAAAATTTAGTCTAATTTGGCTATTTTATGCTATATGTAGCCTAACTCATGATGTATGTGCGTAATTATTGTTATATTTAATTCATTTAATTATTAATTTTAAGGTCACACATAGCGCTGCTGATAGTACATGCGTAATACCAATTTGTAGGCGGTATGGTCATTCAAGGAATTTAGACAAATGTCTTAGCTTACTTTCTTTATAATATAACCTAACGGTGATCACACACTGATTATATCTACGTCAACAAATACAATTTGGGGGCCTCCGGTGGCGTGAGGGGAAGGTTGAGGCAATGCTTTGCGTATCTCTGCGTCATGCAGTTGGGTGTTTCAAATCCCAGCTGCGCCGTTTCCAACCACGGCTGGAGGTCCAGAGTTAGTGGGTCATAATTGGCTAAGCCTCACATGGAGATAGGGGTTAGGATGTTAAAGAATTCTAGGTTCACTAGTGCACCTCCTCTGGTTTGTCTGGGCCTCTCGGTTAAGTGAACAGAAAATACTACGCTTCGTTATTTTCCGATGGTCAAGCACCGCGCCTTCGCGTTGTCTGAAATAGTGAGGGCTAGTTGTCATTTGACTTATAGGAGACACATACTACAGCTTCCTCCTTCCTGACGACATTCTAGAGGTGTATCTAAAAGCGACAGAACTATAGGCAACCCGGGGTATTCGGGTAGGATAAAAGAGATACAACTTACATTAAAACAAAAACAAATATAATTTATTATACTGTGTTTTGGGTGTGAAGTAAACATTTCTCTGGATGCCCTATCCGTTTTATGTTCTGATCTGACATTTTATAGATGTTGCCACTGGAAACTAATTATCAGCATCATCACTCCCCCAACAATTCTTTTCACTTTTGATTGACAGATTACCTCTCTAATCAATGATTGAGTTTTCCATGGTATTCGTTTGTTTAGATATTAGAATCCAGATTTATGTGAGTTTGAGAACAGATTGTTTTATTTTTGCTTAAAAAACAGTGTTGTATTTTTGGCTAGTAATATTGGGAATAGCTTGGTTTGCTCTTGCTTTTTGGGTTTACTTGTTATTATGCGTGCTCAATATTACAGGTAAGAGAATGACAAAGAGGATGAATAGGTTCAACCTAACCCAGTTGAACCGATTCACCTTTTTTGTGGTTGGAGTTATGTTGTGTTTTGACTATATTATATGTTCCAAAGAGTTGCAAAAAACCTTACTAGAGGTGAGTCATGCTTAGCATAATTTTACCTCTATAAAATGTTAGCGTAGATATCAAACCGATGAGTGAGTGTTTGAAATTGATTTAAGTGAAATTAAAGACTTAAAGGAGGACACAATGTGTTCCGTTTGCGTTTTCAACAGTTACCATCACTTAAATCACCAGTTAGTATCATCACTCATTTATCCAAAATACAGGAATGATGAGAATTTGTCCTCAAAATAACATAGATTATGTTTATATAAAAGGGGGTGGCATGGCTCAGTGGGTAGAGCGGTCACCTGGCGATCGGAAGATTACAGGTTCGATCCCCGGTCCTGCAGAGAAGTGTGTCGAGGTGTCCTTGAGCAAGACGCTGTTCCCCTAACTGCTCTGTCCTGTGATAAACTGGCGAACTATGCAGGGTGTACCCCGCCTCTCGCCCAATGAGAACTGAGATAGGCTCCAGTTCCCCCGCGACCCGATTTCGGATAAGCGGTTGACAATGGATGGATGGATGTTTATATAACATGGCATAACACAGAAAAAAGACTTCCAACAGAGCTGTGCAGGAACCACAGCACCCCAGCTGCGTTTCGGGTGAAGATGCGTTGCTTCTGATTTATTACTGCAGTGCTAAAATCACACATGAATGATTAGTCTACAAATATGAAATTTCGACTCATGGTTTTGATGGTTGACTATTCTGTGAAATGCATACTAGCCATAGTTCCATCCATCCATCCATTGTCAAACGCTCATCTGAAATCGGGTCGTGGGGGAACTGAAGCTTATCTCTGTTCTGGGCGAAAGATGGTACACCCCGTATAGGTCGCCAATCTATCACATGAAAGAGCAATTAGGGGAACAGTGTCTTGCTCAAGGTCACATCGACATGCTTCTCTGCAGGAGTGGGGATCAAGCCTGCAACCTTCCGATCGCCAGGCAACCGCTCTACCCACTGAGCCATGCCGCCCCTCACATGCCATAGTTGGTGATTCTAATTATTGACCTGGCAGAATAGAAAACCAGTTGTGCTGAGAGTTGTAGAGAATGAGATTGAAAGCCCCTGCACTTTGGCTCCTTTGGAGAGAATATATATTTGAAGTGGTGTCCTAAATAAGTATCAAATGACACAAAATCACTGACACTTTACATTTAGGATGTATGGCATTCCTTGCGTTGCATAGGTTACTTGTAGTATCTGCCACACCTCCATTTAAATGTCAAATGAGGTACATCACAGGTCAACGAGTTCAAAATATAACATCTGATGCTCAGCCACCTATAGCTTTCACAGCGCTTTGTAGCATTATTTGTCAGTCTACATACATACAATGAATGATGCTATTGAATTTGGCAGTACTTTGTGGAAAAGGCCTCAAGCTGTGTG
>OMLC01102224.1:1785-14607 GCA_900302585.1 Regalecus glesne | reverse complement strand
CTGTGAATGGTGCTCATTGTCACTGAATGTGCAGTTGATCACCCAACTCTCATATGAAACCAACCTATTGTTGTGTGGCATCAAGGTACTGTTTATAAGGAGGGGAATGTTTGCCTTCAGCTCAGACTGAAGAAGTCACCTGGTGAGTGACGAAACGTTTCTAAAATGAACCTCTGATCCAGCTGAACAGATTCACCTCTTTTTGTGATTTCCCTACCTGGATTATTGAGCATGCATCAAGACAGTCAATAGTTATGTGTGGTTTGTGCTCGGAACATTCTCGGAGTGTCTACAATAACATAATTGAGAACAGGGTGTGCTTTGAGAAGACAAAGGACAAACCAATAACTAGAGGAATGCATGTGTTGTCCAAGCACTCGGAGCTCTCCTGGATAAACGCTTTGAACAGACAGGCAGTTGCATGGTGTCCTTAAAGGCTCTTTAACTCTCCAGCCAGGTAGAGCTGAGGCCTTACAGCCTCTCGGCTGAGCCCTGAGCAGAGGTGTCCAGAGTTTTCTGAACCTGACATCAAGCAGTCCTTCGAGCAGGAGCACAACAATCCCCGTTTCATCTTGTCCGGAGTCAATGGCTGAAACCGTGCAGGAAAGGGGACTAGGGTCCTCACAATGGAAAAAGCCCTTCACCTAAATCAGGTGTAAACTAAGGCCAGTCAGTAGTGGAGGAGACGACGGGGTGACGAGGACCATTTGAAATTGCAACAGGTCAGTAGGCTTATGTTCATGTATGGTTGAGTCTGTCGACGTGATTGTGTCCACGATTGTCATTACAACTGAGATCGAGAAAGTTTTGTTTGTCTCATACAAGTCGACGTTACGATTGTCAGTGTGTGCGGCCGAGATCCGGGCAATTTTGTTGGATACAAAGTTAATTATAAGGAGCGTCTCCGTGATTGATGAATCTGGGTAATATTTGTTGGATAGAAAATTACTTGCGTGCGTTTAATTTAAGGTTCTCAGCGTGATTGAGACCGAGACGATTACTCTTGTTTACAGTATTGTTTATTAAAGTAATATGCACTGGATATGAATTTAACAATATAGTCTTCAGTGTGGCTGAGATCGGGGTGGTTATTGTTGCATACAAAATTACCTGTGCAATAAAATCCCGGTAGAATGAACTAACACGATGAAGTTTTGAATATTTTCTCAGGACCGTTTGAGGTGTCTTGTTGTGTTTGCGATTGTTCATTTTCATTGCATTTCTTGTCTTTCTAATGCTGGATGTGACTTGTTTATCAAGGAATAAGAGGAGACCGAGCTAAGGTAGGGATATTGATGTCGACTGTAATAATGCCATTCTCAGACGGAGAAATCGATGGAGGAAGTGAATGAGAAGCCAAAAAAAGAGATTTGTGGATTGTGTTGATGGTGCTCTATAATCCAGACCGGATATACCAGAATTTAACACATATTCCACAAAGACTCTGGGAGAGATTGTCGATTAATCTCGGACTGAAACATGAACTATGGGACAGGGTCAGAGTCAGGGAGAGGATAGAGAGTCTGAAAAGACAGGTACATGTCAAAAGACATTAATGGACTGTGTATTCTTGATCAGTGAGCCAGGAGATAATACGTCAAGTCAAATTAATTGAATTTTATTTGTATAGCCCATTATCACAAATTAAAAATTTGCCTCAGTAGACTTTACATTAACACAACATCGTGTCTTTAGACCCTCACATCAGATAAGGAACAACTCCCTTAAAGAATCCTTTAACAGGGAGAAAAATAGGAAGAAACTTCAGGGAGAGCAACAGAGGAGGGATCTCTCTCCCAAGATGGACAGATGTGCAATGAATAATGAGGACTCGGAATAAAACATAATTTACAGCATACATCATGATCAGAATAACAGAATTCTAATGGAATTACAAAAGGTGAAACAGTGATAATAATGATAACCTCCTTCCTAGTGGAGTTACTAACCATTGAACATCTAAAATGCAAAAACGTCAGATCAAGCCACCGGGCCAAGATTCATATGTCTAATGCGGACAAATGGACAGGTGGAGGAGGATCCTTAAAAGAGTTGGGAATAGCAGTAGACACATCAGTCGAAGCAGGATTCAGTGGAGTGACGGGTCCGAAAAGCTGACTGAAAAGGCTCATATGAGTAGTTTTCTTCTATGGGGATCAGAAGTTGCTGATACACAACTCTCTCTAATACTTTAGAAAAGAATGGGAGATTACAGACTGGCCAATAGCTTTTAAGAGACAATGGACCGAGGTGTGGTTTCTTAAGTAACGGTTTGACCACTGCTATCGTAAAACTGCTGAGAACAGTGCCAGTAGTATGTGATAAATTAGCAATTTCTAGCATTGCAGGTTCCAGGAAAGGCCACAGGATTTTAAAAAGTCATGTTGGTAAAGGATCCAGTGGGTAGGTAGTCGGTTTAGAAGCCAACACAAGCTTAGTCAAACTTTCAAGAGAGATATTCTCAAAAGCTGTAAGGGGGGGGGCACTACCAGTGATTCATTATATAGAAATGACTTTTGTAGGACTAGAGCTGTAGGAGTAGCTGGAGTTGAGGATGTAAAATGATGAGATTAAAATACTTAAGGAATACAGAATATTCCAAAAAGATGGCAGAAGAAGTATGGATTTGAGGGAACATTTGGATGTGGAGAAATGGGAAAATTTGGTAGAAAAAGATTAAAGCTAAGTGTGGAAATAGTGAGAGGGTGGCTAAGGAGGAAGGTTTGACAGCAGCACAGGCGTGGTTGTCTGAGGGTAGGACAGAAAAGACAACAAGAAAGTGAGAAAAACACTGAAAGAAAAGAAAAAAATGAGAAAGAGAAGGAGGGAGACTAGAAAGAGACAATAAAGGAAAGGCCAGTAGGGATAACAGAAATGAACCTTGGAGGCTTATATCCAGTGGTGCCTAATGCCCCACTATTTGCATCTCCTCCAGCATGTGATGACTCGGAGTTATCGGGAGGTAGGGGAGAAATGAAAGCCATGGCGGGGATATTAATGGGTAAGACTGAACCAGTGTCTCAGTCTTGCAGTCTGCAGCATCCACCTGCAGCACCTTCCCATCCCACTCTTACTCCAAAACCTAGAAATTCCTATGGAGGAATAGACTCCGACGGGTCATTCAGCCTGGCACACCCCCGCTCTGGTAGTAAATATAATAATGATCTCCCAGTAGTAAAATCCCCAATCACTTCAGAGTGTATAGACCGTGGACACATAAAGATGTGGTCAACGCATGTGCAGGACTCCCCAACGTAAAGGTCAGCCAAACTGAATGGAGGCGTGCACTGTGGAGGCTACGCCAGTGCAACGTCCCAAATAGGGAAGAAGTCCAAGAGGTCCTAATGTGATTTACGGGAGTCAATTGGTGTGTGGTCCGATGTGATTGGTGATAATGAACCACTAGAGTGGTCAGATCAGGGACCATATACAAGAAGGGTCTAGGTTCTCATACAAAGAGTTGGGGGACAGGTAGCAGGAAATCCAACTATTCCAAAAATTATGGAAACCATGCGTATGACTGATGAGACAGTAAGCCAATGCTTAGATAGATCACAAAGGTGTACGATGTCAACAGTGGCCTAGAAATATCTACCGCTGCAGTCCCAGATGATAACCATGCTTACCTGATAGGATCGAAGGCAGGATTCTGGAGGGGTCTAAAACCAGACATAAGTAGATATGTAGAAATGCACTTTGTGGGTGGGGATTCAGCCAACATGGCAGACGTGAAAATATATCCAACCTCTGGAGCAAAGGTGATTAAAGAAAAACAAAAAAGGGGGGCAAAAAAGACCACAGCATCCCTGACCAGACAACTATTGGGGCCAATGACTAGAGCAAGTAAAAGTAGATTCCTCAGCAACAGCTGAGCCCAAACTGTATAGCTTTGCTCTGATAGAGCTATTACTAGCTCTAGAACAAAAACCACGGATTGATGTAAATTTGATGGGAAAGATAACCTCATTCTTGTGTGACGGGGAAGTATGTAGGACTGTAATTAAAGCAAAAGATTCACCCAACCTACCACTCGCGTCAGACAGAATGGGTGGTAGTAAGGTCTGCATCGGGAAGACGAAAAGGAAAAAAAACTAACCTGTCTCTAGATCCACACTCCTGGTGGATCTAGAGACAGGGAAATGGACTGGTGGAAATTACCTATGGTCTAATGCCTGTCCAGTAAATTTGCCAGAACAAGAGGTGACAAAAGACCTAGAAACAGGGGTGTTACCAACCAGGAAAATTATGAGGGCAATCTGGAGCGGGAATAGAGATGAAGGGCTGTTTGTGACAATGGGAGAAGGAATACCCACCTACTGGTGGAGAAGGGTAAGCAGCAGGGGTCATTAAACTCACTCCGAAACAGAAGGAGCTCCGTGTCCAATGTGTGGCTCCTCATGTGTTCCTGGCTCGGTCAGCAGAGGCTCAGTGGAAAGACCTAGGTCCCTTTGTGACCCACACCACTGAGTTGAGTGACTGGGAGGAGACGGGGAGATTAGAAGTGAAATGCTGGATATCTCCTCAAGGAAAATCTGGAAATCTACTCAAATCTGGAAATCTACTCTAGAGTACTGAATGGGCAAACATGAGTCAATCCAGGCAGACATATAGTAGGGAGACAAGTCAAATGATTTCCAGTAAAGCATTTTATAGGACTTGCAGAGGAGGAGGCACGAGAATTGTGTGAAATTCCAGAGCCTCTCTGGTTAAAAGGCGGTAGCTATTGTAGGACTAACAATGATATTGCCGGTTTCAGTAACTCTAAAAATCCTCTTTCCGTCCTTATCAAAAACAAAATCCCCTGAAGCCAGAACCAGAAGAAGGGATAAAAGATGCCTTTGATCAGCTAGTACAAAGGGGAGTAATTATCCCAAGGGAATCTGTGTTTTGCAATACTCAGATGTTTCTGCTAAAGAAAGCAGAAGCCTCCACAGACTGAAGAATGGTGCAGGACCTACAAGCTGTTAATAATGCTATAATGTCTGTTAAATGACTGTATTGTATTGTATTGTATTGTATTGTATAATTCAGGACCTCTGGTGGCGTAGGGGGTTAAGGCACCTATGTTCAGTGCATCTCTGAGTCATGCAGTTGGGTGTTCAAATCCCAGCCATTTCCAACCACAGCCGGAGATCCAATGTTAGTGGAGTATAATTGGCTAAGCCTTATATGGATATAGGGTTTAGGTTGGATAAAGTATTCTGGGTTCGCTAGTGTCCCCCTCTGGGTCGTCCGGGCACTCGCGGTTAAGTGAACCGAAAGTAACTCTGCTTCGTTCTCCTCCTACGGCTAAGCACTGTGCTTTCCCCACGATGCTCCAATGTGCAAAATAGCGAGGGCTAGTCATCACGTGACTTGGGGGACTCACATGCTACGGCTTCCTCCTTCCCGTTGACACTCTAGAGGGGCATCAAAGAGCCTGACCCAGCAGTACGCAACTCGGGGAATTTAGGTGGGGAAAAAATGGGGATAAAATTTAACAAAAAGAAAAAAATTAATAATGCTATAACTCCTCATGCTCAATGTGTCCCAGATCCAAGTGCATTGGTAAATTCTATTGAAGCCAATCAGAAGTATTTCATTGTCATTGACCTGGCCGATGCATTCTTCTTTAGCCTACTAGCAGAGGAATACAGTGGCTGGTTTGGATTCACGCCCCAAGGGAAAAAGTGGATATACACCAGGATACCACAAGGTTACTCCAAGTCTCCCACAATATTCTCACAAGTCTTAACAGCAAACCTGGCACAATTTGACCTGACAGCGGGAAGCCAAATATCAATCTATGTGGATGATATCCTGTTGTGTAGTCCAGACTAGGCCACCTGTAAGCAAGATACCTTGGCCGTGCTTAAATTTCTAGCAGAAAATGGTCATAAGTCATAAGACAAAGTTACAATTATGGAAAAATTAAATTTTGTGTCTGGAATACGCTGAGCAAAAATGGGAAAGTGATAAATGTTGATAGACAAGAAGCTATCCTAAAAGCACCGAAACAGGTGACATAGGAATATGATGCAATACCTTGACATGGTTAATTTTGGTCGACAATGGATCCTATGCTATTCTCGACAGCTCCGCTGCTATTAATGATAAAATAATAATAATAATGATACCCTTATCAGTCCCACAAGGGGAAATTTGGATTTCTCTGCATTTTTGACCCAACCTATTGTATAGGAGCAGTGAGCTGCCAACATATGGTGCTCGGGGAGCAGTTAGGGGTTAAGTGTCTTGCTCAAGGACACCTCAACATGCAGGACCGGAGATCGATCCTGCAACCTTCCGATTGCCAGACGACCACGGTATCCACTGAGCTATGCCGCCCCCTTTATTATAGACAGGTCTGCTGATGCAGTTAATTTAGAGCACACCTAAGGCTCCCATGGATAAAATCAAGAGGACCCTTGAGGTGTGTAAAAAATTTGAATGTCTAAAGAGAGAATTGTGCTCAGCAACAATACTGACTCTGCCTATGACAAACCATTTGTCCAAACAGTAGATGCAAGAAATGGGCACGTAGCATCAGTAGTAGTTCAAAAAGTTGGAGAGAAAATGAGACGTGTGGGTTTTTAGGAAGATTACATGGAGTTGCACAGGCCATGCCAGCCTGCTTGCAAACAGCAACCATGGCAGTGCAGAGTTCCAGAACTCTGTTACTCTACAGACAGCTAACATTAAGGGTACCACATGCGGTATCCATTCTATTATTAGAACAAAAAGTCTCTCACATCAGCCGCAAGACACTTAGCCACGGCCATCTTGATTGCGCAACCGATCATCATCATTGAAAGATGCACAACTCCGAATCCCTCAATTCTATTGCCAGTAGCCTCTTTTGGATAACCAAATGACCGTGACGCCGTAGCAGAAGGCAAGGTCACGGCAAGACCAGAGATAAAAGATGAAGCCACCAGAGAACCCAGACATAACCGTGTTTGTGGGTGGATCATGCTCAAAGGAATCCTGATGGGTCCAATACCGTAGGATTCACAGTGGTTACTCAGACCACGGTCCTGTGTGCAGAATCCCTTCCCAGGCATTACTCTGCACAAAAGACAGAATTGCTGGCACTCATCAAGACATGTGAACTGAGGGAGAAACAAAAGAGTAGTGATTTTGACGGATAGTGCGTACGCATTTAATACCCTGCATGTGTTCGCAGCATAACGGAGGAATGGGGGAATGGTGACCTCAACAGTTAAACCAATTCTCCACTCAGACCTCATATTGCAGCTGTTGGACGCAGTGTTGCCGCTGGAAGCAATTGCGGTGTGCAGATGTGCAGCACACGCTACAAACACAGACCCAGTCTCACTTGGGAATGCCAAGGGAGATGAAGCAACCAAGGAAGAGGCACACAAACCACCTCCTGATGACATAGACAACCACTTCCTAGATGATACGTTTGATGTAGGCTTGCTAAATAGCCAAGCAAGACAATGAACAAAAATAACAGACATGGGCATAGACAGGGGGGAGATATACAGATGGATTATATCGATGACCAAAAGGTAAATACATCCTACCTAAGAGACTTTTTAAATATGCTGCTATGTTGACTCGTGGGGGTACCCACATGTCAACAAGGGGGTTCTATGAGATTATATCAGGAGTATTTACTGCATATGGACTGATTAATGATCTTTTGTCGATGCCGATCAATTTATGCAAAATAAAATCCACAAGGGAACTACAGGCCAACTCGAGGAGCCTGCCCAGAACCACAGTATCCATTTCGAACGATTGAGATGGATTTAATTGAACTCAGTCTGTGTGAAGAAGAAAAAACAACACATATTTTGACCATTATCGATGTGTTCTCCAGGTGGCTGGAGGCGGTGCCAACTACAAAAGCAGATGCTCTATCAGCAGCAAAGGCATTATGCAAGATAGTATAGCGCCCACCTTTGGAATCCCGGAAAGAATTTTGCAAGATAATGGATCACATTTCGTGAATGAGGTAATACAGAAAATGGCCGAAGCATTCGAGACGCAGTTAAAAACTCATTTTGCTTTTCATCCTCAGTCAGCTGGACCGGTGGAAAGAGCTAATGAAACTATCAAACAAGGATTGAGAAAGGCAAGTGCAGAGACGGGAAGAAATTGTGTACGGTGCTTACCCCCTAGTACCCTCGCCCTACACATTATACCCTCATCAAGGGGATTCTCCCTGTTTGAGATTCTGTATGGAAGACCATTTAGACTTTGGACCATTCCAGAATGATAAGGAGGAAGCTGAAGGAGCATTGGCACAACACACGCAGACACTGTTGACTAACAGAAATGTGGTCTCTAAGGTTACAGCACCCACAGCAGAAGGAGACTCGATGAACTGGTGTCATGATCTGAAACCAGGAGATCGGGTCTTGATTAAAGTCATCAAGAGGAGAAACTGGAGGACCCCATCCTGGGATGGTCCACACCAGGTTTTACTTACAAGAAGACCCTTGGCGGTTAGAGCAGAAGGAAGAACAACTTGGGTAGATATTTCACACTGAAAATAGGTTAGAAACCTAGAAAATGACTAAGTTCTGTCCTGCATCAGAATCTATGTGTATGATAAGAGTGTAAAGGTATCTCTAACCTCCAGAAAAAGTGAATGGAGAATAATTATCGGATCAGGGGAGAGACGAGATATAGGTATAAACTGACATTGGGGGGTTTTATGAGTTTAGAAATGCTTATGACTCATAACAAGAAGTAGCATGTGAAATCTGGAACATTGGTAGCGCCTTGAATAGGTGTGTCGACCTACGAGGGCTATCCCTGTCAGGAATAAGAGGTTGGACAATACTAAATTAGAAGCTACTAACCAAATCACAACAGTCCACCTTGGTTTTTTTCCTCAATCTACTCTGGGAAGGAAGGCAGGTTACAAAAGGGGCCTCCCTTATAATGGGTGAGTCATCTCAACCCCGTGAATAAAACTACTGAATCTAACCTAACTGCTCCCTGAGCGTCATATGGTGGCAGCTCACTGCTCCTATACAATAGAATAGGTTAAAAAGCAGAGAACAAATTTCCCCGTATGGGACTGATGAGGGAAACTTTTTTATTTTTATTTATTTCTTTTATTTTTTTTACCCGTGGCAGGACTGTTGAGAAGGGGTGTTTATAAATGGAGGTGGGGAATTTGAACCGAATGCCAAATACTTGTGTCAGGAGCCATGCTTCGTTAGGATGACCTAACAGTAGCCATGGCAGCATGGAGCCGAGCAGCCCCTAAACACACCAGAGGCAGATACTCGATCACACCAGTAAAGAACAGGGCCAAAGGTTAGCATAAGAAATGTGGGCAAAGCTGGTTTGGGGTGTTATAGATAAGACGATTAAAAATATTTGCCAACAAATCTGCATATCAGTAAAACTGGCAAGTGTCAAACGATCCCTGTTTCCTCAGCAGCAGCCACATGACGAATCAACAGAAACAGAAATGACATTTCTGGATAGATTAAAAGATACCACCACAGACGATAAGGATGTCAGTCCATCCTCCATTATGCATTATCAACAAGAGCATGACTCCACATCATCCCCGTTGACAGGCTAACACCTCGAGCAGGGACTCCAGGAATGATGTGCCAATGGAACGGGCCGCCTTGTATGATGCATACACTCCACCTAGGAGGGTTGATGAAGCAAAACAAAAACATCATAGAGTTTTCTAACATTATCTGTAAAGATAATAACGCCTTGACATCGCCACAATCATTGCCCATGACGGACACCGTGACCCTCGGCATTTCTGTGTCCCATTAATATTCATACCAACAGCTCGGTTCTGAATTGGTCAACTTTACCTGTCCATACCGGACAGGCCATGTCAGCAATGCATTGCAGGACAGAGGGAGATATCAATAAAAGGAGATGTGGAAAATGTTATGGCTCCGCCTTCACACACTTCCTCTGACCAAGCCTGGCGAGTGCACCCGGAAGCAATCTTGATTTCATCAACTCACCCTGCTCATGTCTACATTCGAGACTAGATCTTCCCAAAGAATTCCCTGACCTTGAGTGCAGTGCCAGCTCGTCTGCCAGCTCTGATTGATTCTTGGACTCCCGAACTTTGTTTGAACCCGACCTTGTTTTTTGGGGGGATTTTGGATTTTGCTCCATGCAGATTGCCTGACCTGTCACGTATGCTATAGTTCCTTGAATTGTGTTACTAAAGGCTCTGCTGGGCAAACTATAATTGTGTGTCTCCTGAGTTGTGCATTTGAGCCTATAGCCAAACAGCCTCAACAGAAGATCTGGCCGTGCAGGGCTCAGCCGACTCAGGAGATCCGACTGAAGGGCTCACGCCTTTCAGGTTCAAGTGTGGATTCCAGCCAGCCACTCCCGACTCCTCCAGGAGGCCTCCATTGCTATGGCTACGGTTTCCGCTGAGCAGTGATCCCAGTCAGATCGCTTCCAAGGCCCCGGGACCAAAGCCCCAACCCCCAGCCCCGCTGCAGTCCCACTGAGACTGAAGCGGCTTCAGTCCGAGACCCTGCAACGGAAGGTTCTCTGAGTGAGCGCCATGGTTTTCTCATCCAATGTGTGACCACATCCTCTGCCATCAACCAATTACATACTCAATAGATGTTGCATAGGTTGGTTACAGTGCCACACTCACTACGGGGGGAGGCTCTGAAGTGGGTCCAGCCAGCCCTCAGAACCAGCCATCTCCGTGATAACTACGCTGAATTCGAGGCGGAGTTCCGGTCGGTGTTTGACCACGTCGCTGACAGCCAGGAGATCAACACGTGCCTTATCGCCATCCAGCAGGGTAACTGCTCTGAGGCCGCCCACACCACCGAATTCTGTACCTTGGTCATAGGAAGTTGGCGGAACGACATGTGACTGTAAGCGGAGTTCCATAAGGGCTTGAGTGAGTCCATCAAGGACGCCCTGGTCCGGGACTGTCCAACCTCCCTCAATCACCTCATTTCCCTTGCCATGAAGATCGATCAGCGGAGAAGAACCAGAGGAGGGCTCAGGGGGGCAAAGAGGGGCCATCTGCACAACTCGTGTCCATTCCTGCCAAAAAGACTACGCTTACCTGGAGGGAGGTTCCTGGTAAGCCGCATCAACCATTACCCATCATCCATCAGTCCTGTCAGGTTCGATGTCACCCCGGCCTGGCAGGGTCAAACTCTGTCTATTGGTGCACTCATAGACTCTGGGATAGATGAGAACTTTATTGATTCGCATCTTGCCCGGACTGCGGCTTTCCCGCTCTCCGTCCCGGAGTCCCCTCTCACCGTCTCTGCCATCGGCAGTCATGAGGTGGGTCCCCTTACCCATTCCACCGGTCCCATCACCATAACTATCTGGTGTAACCACGTGGAGAGAAGCTCCACGTGGCTAAAATTAGCAACAGAGCTGCTCGCGACCTGAGCTGACCACAGCCTGTTACGTACAGTCCCTATATGGTGCCCAGACTCCCTCCCCATTGTCACGGTTGCCTCCTATTCCTCTTGAACTCTCCACCATACCTAAGGTTAACCATGACCTCGGAGAGGCTTTTACTAAGGAGCGCGCCCACACCATTCCTCCACATCGGCCCTTATGAATGTGCTATCGGGCATCTTCCCGTCGATGAGCTAACTTCTAGAGCTGTTCCTTCAGATGTGTATGTCATTGCGGTCACCTTTAGGCAATGTACATCCATACAAAGCCATCCCCAAGAGACATGAGCCCAGTGATGATGATGATGATGATGATGATGAATAGTTCACTCAGCTGGTGTCCATGTAACTCCATCTGAATATGTTCCTTCACATCAACCATCACAGTCTCTTTTAGGCAACAAACATTTCTACAGCACCACCTTCCAAGAGTTTTGAACCCATTGAGTGACTCCATGCTGCCTAGGAGGAGTCAACCACTCTGAACACTATCCTCCCTTGCCTCTCGACGGATCGTAGTGGTCACCGTGAATGTCAAGGCAGTGGTCAGGAGGGCCCAGCGTATTCAACCTGATCCCTGAACTGGCCCTCAAGGGGGCTCCATCTCCTCTGACCGAGCAAGGTAAACACACCTGGAAGCAACTTACCTACAAGAACCCTGGTCTTGTCAGCATTTGATGCCAGATCTTCCAAAAGAATACCTTGACTTTGATCACTGTGCCAGCTTGCCTGCTTCTCAGCATTGATTGATTCCTGGAATCCTGAACCTGGTCCACACCCGACCTTGTTTCTTGAGATTTTAGGAATGTTTTGCTCTATGTCGATTGCCTGACCTCCTGCCCGATTGCCTGATTGACTACCTCACTAACCGCCCACAGTATGTGAGGACACCAGACTGTGTATCAGACATGTTTGTTTGTAGTGTGGGGGCCCCACAGGGAACAGTCCTGGCCCCGTTCCTCTTCACCCTCTACACTGCAGACTTCTCCCATAACTCACCCACTTGCCACCTACAGAAGTTCTCTGATGACTCTGCTATTGTCGGCCTCATCACAGATGGGGACGACAGGGAGTACAGAGAGCTAATTCATAACTTTGTGGACTGGTGCCAGCAGAACCACCTCCAGATCAATGTGGGTAAAACCAGGGAAATGGTGGTGGATCTTTTTAGGTGCACGTACTCCACTATGACACCAGTGAACATCCAGGGGATGGACATTGACATGGTGAGGTCCTACAAGTACCTGGGTGTTCACCTGAACAATAAACTGGACTGGACTGATCCCTCAACAGCACTGTATAAGAAGGGCCAGAGCAGACTATCTGATGAGGAGACTGAGGTCTTTTGGAGGTCAGGGGTCACTCCTCAAGACATTTTATAACACGGTGGTGGCACCAGCCATCTTCTATGGAGTGGTCTGCTGGGGCA
>OMLC01102223.1:0-11255 GCA_900302585.1 Regalecus glesne | reverse complement strand
CAAATAAACAGATAACAGATTTGGTGTCCAGTTCAACGTGTGACATGATTTATTTAAAAAATTGAGAGTTGACTTTTGTATTTTACATGAGTTATTATTTGTACAAACATGGTGCAAAGTAATTCACGGTTTGTTAAAAAAATGTTAGTGGCTAGCTAGTTAAAATGGGATATTGTGATTTCACAAGACTGTCTTAGAAGTGATCATTTGAAAATGTTAAATTTGAAAAATGTGCACTTAGAGAAAATATAAAAATAAAGTGTTGCATATTGATATTTATCTGTTTCTCTATATATTCATTGTGAGAAATCATTAAGATGATCAGTGTTTCCACAAAGATAAATATCCTTGATTATTAATAATAACATAGAGTTATAGGTAAATTGAGCAAATTGGCTATTTCTGGCAATTTATTTATGTGTGTATCAAACTGGTAGCCATTCGCATTAATCAGTACCCAAAAAGTAGCTCTTGGTTTCAAAAAGGTTGGTGACCCCTGCCCTACACCACCGGAGGCCCCCTAGGTGTCACCTGTTTAATTGAAAAACGTTTATGAATTTTTATTTTATCCAGTTGAACCTGTTGAGCTTGCTTGTGAATAACAACTTAAATTGCAATTGCCTAATTTTTATCTATTAGATGTTGTTAAACAAATAAATGGATTTGCCATGTGATGACTTTTTAAAATATTTGTATAAGACCCCATTTAATTCCTTTGTGGAATGAATGTACCTGTAGGCAAAATTTTGACCATGATAGATCTATGTGTAGCTGCAATACCATTGTCAACAATGTTCAATACTTAATTTTGCTCTAGCACAAAAGGTATATTTTTCTGGGTTTAGGGATACTTTATATGTGAAGAATTCAGTCCCAAAGTTCACTTCTTCCTCTGGTCCGTTCTTTTTTTTTACAGAGGTCACCACAGCAGATTTTAAAGTTTCTATTGGTACTGTGTATGATGCCCAGAATGGTCTTATCAATCCCCATACTGATTTAGAAAAAAAATACGTCAGATGTCCTCCCTGATTTTACCGCCACAATCCACGGATCCATCACAGTATTCTTGGACTTGCCCCATGCGTCCCATCAGTCAGTCCAAAAAAACCAGATTTGGTTACGGCTGTGCCTCCAAACACTTCCTTTGACTGGGTGCGGCAACTACACATGAAGGTAATCTTGATTTTCATCATGGAACCTACGAGAACCCTGGTTATCTCACCAGTCGATGCCAGATCTCCCCAAAACATTCCCGGTCCCTGAGTACAGTGCCAGCTTGCCTGCCTCTCACATTTGATTGTTACCTTAACTCCTGAACTCTGTTTGATCCTGACCTTGTTTTATTTTTTGGTATTTTGTATTTTTTTCAAATTTCCCCTTGTGGGACTGATAAGGGAATCTTTTCCTTTCCTTATCTAGAATGATGTACAACCAATGCATTATTTGAAAAGTTACAGAGGAGGGCCTTCATAAAAAAAGACTTGGTAGGTCCTTTAACAAAGCTTACTGTATAGTACCCTGCCCACATTTTACCTCTTTCCTGGGAGAAAAGTGTTGGTAAGACGTCCCTCTGAAAATGATCCGAGGAAAGAATAAAGGTGTGGCAACTGTGATTTTTCTTTTTCTTCCACATAGAGATTAATAATAATCAAGTGTACTATCTGCCATTTGAAATGTTGAATGTCACAAAGTATCATCTTTTGCATGTATCATTGATTAGGTAAACTCTGCTGTGGAATCTAGAGGTATTGGAGTTTAATTCCTGATAATAATTTAAAAAAAAGATGACATGAGAACCAGGTGGAGCTGGCCGATAATACCCCACAACAGCAGGATACATTATTTTATAAAGCCATTTGTGGTATCAGGCTAGTGTTTTTGTTTCATAAATAAGCATGGATGAGCTCTTCAGCCAGAGAGAACTGGCCATCTGGAGCACCGAGAGCTGTTGAAAATTTGGCTCATTTGCAAATCCAGTGAAATCCCCCTCAAGAGAAGAAAAAAATAAGAAATGCTCTGGGCCTGAGTTCCCATTCCTCACAATTCTCTCTCTAAAATCCTTCACATCAAAATGCTATCAGGAATGTCACAGCCACCATTTAAAATATAAGCCACTGTAGTAAGTCAAACTGAGGGAGCTAGTGATGAAAACCAAGGGTGAATTCTCTGTCATAGTTCAATATGTGACCATTACTTGCCGTGTATATCTGCTATGAAATGTGAGCAACCAACTCAACAATAGATTTTTCAGGCGTTGTGTCATATGTATTGGAAAAGAATGAAGCTTGAAATTACAGTGAAATTACAAGTGCTTTGAAACATCATCCGAGAGAGCCTCCAATATCCACACATTCGGAACCTGGTCTTGGTTGACACAAAAAGAAATCCTTTGGGAAAAGTGTCACTTTTTTCTCTTCTGGCTGACATTGCAGTGTTCCTCTGCCATTCTTACTATAGGCGGAACTTTTAGAAAAAAGAGGGCATGGACACCAGACACAGACAAGGCATCAAGCTTAGACGGTGCCTGGGTAAAAGTCTTTGGATTTCTTTGGAAACCAGAAGAGAATCTCAATTGTGGTGATTCTCATTCTGTGGGCCATACAACATGAAAATATAATCAATATTAATATGGAGGACAAGACGTGAGGATACACTAAGAGGCCCTCTGAATACGAAACCATGTTGACAAGTCACATCATCACATTTAAAATATTTTCAAGGTTGAATGGACATCCTTGCTGGCTATAGATTGATTGTGACAGCAGTGAAACAGTCAGTGCCATAGACTTGAGACTTTCATTCATGCCATGTCATTCAGGAATATCAATTCTCACAACTCTATTTGACCTTGAGTGTAAGATTGATAATACATGCAGATTGACTTCTTTTGCACCCGAATTGACATCTGCACACTACTATATGCCATATCTGGCCTTAATTCCCCATGCTTGATAAATGTAAGGCATTCATTGTAAAGCACTCTGAGTGGTCACTTGACTAGAAAAGTACTACATAAGAAAAAGTGCATTTAGCATTTAACCTTTACCTTGATAAGATTTGACTCGATAAAACCTGAGAGCATTTTTATTCAGAAAATAATGCAGGGGTCACAGTAGCTCAGGGGAAGAGCGTGCATTTCAGGAACTACTGAGGCGAAGGCTGTGGGTTCAGACCCATTGTAGGGTGTCTGGAAAGGCATCTGGTCTTAATCAGTGATGTTTACCCTGATGACTTGTCCAGGGTGTATTTTCTGCCCTCAGCCCAATGAATGCTGGGGTAGCCACCAGCAGATCTGTGACTTGACTTCGGATAAGCAATTAATGGTGACATGACATGAAATGATGTATACATCCCTATCTATGTCTATGGTAGTCTACTGAACATGGAAAATGGATTATTGTGATGGATATCCTGTGCCTATAATGAGCCAACCTGAACATGGTGGTCATTGTTTCATGAGAAACTGTACAAATAACTCAGATGCAAATGTTTCCACATACATCCTGGTTATAACCTAAAACAACATGCTTCATTTAGCCTGGGTAACTGCTCCAGCTGGCACCAGATAAAAGGTGACTGAAAAATCAGATACAAATGGCCTCTTTTCACATGTTTTGTAGGCCATAAACCCTGTGCAACAGAGAATGTTGCTCAATTGATAAATATAATTAAATAAAACAAGTCCTAATAACAGTTAATAGTTTTTTTCTTTATGTTCAATATGGTTTACAGGTTATCAGATGTTGTGGGTTTGAACCAATCAATCGGCATCAGGAAGGACACCCAGCGTTAATCCCCCAAATTCCATCTAAATCCAAGCCCATCCCCATGACATGGGAACTAATCATGACGCATAAAAATTGAGCCCTTGTGCTTCACAGCTTTTCAGTATGTGACTCAAGTGCAACTCCCTATTTAAGTCAGCGTTCCTACCTCTCATTGTCAATAGATCTCTTTTTGTAATTGTAATTTTGTGATTCATTTTCATTTTTATATTTTACCTGAAACTATAGCCTCTGCTCACATAAACTATGACATAAAAAACCCAAAACTTACAGTGGTTGAAAAATGCACTCAAGAATATTCTTGTTAGCAATCTAAAACTGCATAATAAAGAAAAAAAAAACATTTTCAGACTGATCCAGGTAGTCAACGAAGTCAAAATAGTTCAATCAGGTCATCTGGACATCTGGAAAAATCACACAAAAAACGGTGAATTGTTTTAACTTGATCAGAAGTTTAATCAGAAAGGTTTCATCACTAAAAAGGTGACATCTTCGGTCTGAGCTGACTATAAGCATCCCAGCCTTCCTCCCTATCAAGGATGTGAACATCCTCATCTTTCAATGAGTAGCCACTAGCCTGTATATGGGTGTAGTCCTGGCCTGACATGTTGGCTCTCTTATGCTGCGCCATCCTCTTAGCCAGCGTCTGTTTGGTCTCCCCGATGTACAAGTCACTGCTGTCCTCCTGGTATTTAACAGCGTACACTACATTACTCTGTTTGGATGTTTCCAAACATTGCGTCTGAGTTGCTTAAATTCAATGCATCCAAAGATAGTCCACCCCAAGGATCGGGTCCCCAGGCACAGAGTATTATATGAAAAGCCTCTACTAGAAGTTGGGCTGCATGATCAGACAGGCAAGGTCTGATTTTCCTGATTATTTATGTATTTTGAGAGTAAATTTCTTGTATGTGTAAATATGCCTGATCCATAAAAGGATTCTGATTTTGATCCAGAAGCACTTGGGCTACCAGAGCAAGAAAACTAAACCAAGATGAAGGTGAATGCAACTTTACCATATAAAAAAAGTTAAGAAGCTTATACCTGGAAATATGTAAATAGAGAAGGTGATTTTACCGAGGTAGATAATGCATACAGAACTATTGTTCATCATCAGAATAGTGAATAGAGATACAGAGAGCACCCGTCAGCATTCTGAATTCAGTGTATTTCACCCTGAAATCTTCAACCAGGTAACATCAAGTGCCAGCAGTGTTCCCAATACAGCAAGTTTTTTCTAAACTTTGAAAGAAAGTAGACCAATTGCAGCCAATTTACACAGCGAGCTCAGGACTCTGACTGAGGAGTGGAACAAGCTGAAAACATCTGGATTCAACAAGTACAGAGCCAGAAGAGTGATGGGTGGACCTAAACTGTGTAAAAATAACAGGAGACTGAACAATATTCTGCAATCTATTGATTGATGCATGCCACCTGTTTTGCCTTGCTTCCAAGTTCCTGCTGACTCTGTCAATCACTGAAGTAGCTTTGGAGTACCATGTCTCTTCACTGTATACTAACAAGATCAGGCTCAGTAGCATCCTATTTCAACAGAATCTGAAGGCTTTTATGCTCACGGCTACTGAGTGAGATGTTATGGTTTCTGTATGGATAATGACCAGAGATAATTTGAAGATAAAAAAGAGCTTTTGTGGAAATTGCTTGGTCACTGAAGTAAGAAACTTTTTTTCCCCTAGCAGTATGCCTTGCTAACCTGCCACCATTTCACTTACAAATTGAAACCAAAAAATATTCTCAAATAAAGTATCTTAGTGTGACATAATTGTGTCTGGGAGGATATACTGAAGTTGAGTCATAGAGTCGCACGGGAGCCTATCCCAGTGGTCATTGTGTGAAAGGTGGGTTAACACCATGGAGAGGTTGCCATTCCATCACAGGTTTTGAGCTGTTAGTGGACCAGTGTCTGGCTCAAAGACTCTTTAATATGCTTTCTGTAGGAACTGGGGATTGAACCACCAATTTTCCAACTACTATTCTAGTAGTTGGGACTTTTAGTGACTGCTCCTCAAAATATTATCATCAAACAGCAATATGCTTCAGAAGAACTAGCTGGGCCCATTAGAGCTGGCGATGTACTTACCTCGGTTTACAGTTCCTGTAGAGCATTGATTTTGGTCTATTTGCTTGTGTGCAGATTGATCTGAAGCACCTACCTAATGGGAGGAGCTGAAACAGATGCTGAAACAGATTACACACCCTAGACACCATATATTTCAGTTCCTCCTATCAGGTGGGTGCTTCAGATCAATCTGCATAGCAACAAATACACTGAAATAGCTTCATTCCAAAAGTCTTAGTGCTCAGAAACTCAGACATTTACTTGGTCTGAAGAGACTGAGGTGCTGTCACCATTGGGCACGTGCAACGTTTGCATTATTTACTCACATGCATTTTTAACCCACTCCATCTGTTCACCACACCCTTACTGCATTTTTTGCTGATTTTTTTTGCAGCTCTGCACCTCTTAGGCTGTATTCTAATTTATTGCCAACTATTCTTGATATTGCTTGTATCTTGTATTTATTGTTCAGACTAATTTTTCACTGCTGATATCTAATAATCTCTCCTCTGCCATTGTATTCTCTGTAGCCTCATTTGGAGCTGACACAATTACAATTCTGTTGTGCTTTCATGATGATGATAAAGTTTATTGCATCTTAAATCATGAAATAGTCAGTTTTGAAAAGAGATGGAAAGGCTGACTTCATTACCAAAAACAATGTCAGCACGTTCTTCTCCCAGAATTACACACTGTGCCAAAACAATGCCAGCTGGCAGTGGGAAACTTAGTATAATTATTTCCAGGGTGATTTTTTTATAGGTGGGATATGTCCTACCAGATTGGATGGAAACCAATCAGATTACTGTATATTTTCTTACATCTATTAGGCTGGAGTATTTTGACATTTATACAGGGGAAGTGGCTGATTATGTAAATTCAATTCTCACTGTAACATGCATAATAATGATACAGCCATACACAGAGGCTGCCCTCTGCAACCACTGTCTTCTATCTTAAACCTTAGTAGCCCAAAGAATTTCCCCTGTGACCCAGTCACGTATTCATTTCCTGATCAAAAGGCACCACAAGAGTAGTCGATGAGCCAAGTGTAAGATATACTTGCTCAATTTGTACTTACGTTTCCCCAGCCACCCCAGAAATTTGAACCAGCACACAAACACATGTCCCAACTCTGTCTCTAACACTATTAAGTAACCACCTTGTTCACAACAATACGTAAATGAAGATGGAACAAGAGATACAAGCGAGAGAAAGACACAGCATGAAAAACAAACAGACAGCCAAACATGGACAGAGAAGAGAGGTATGAGGAGCATTAAGAGGGAGAGAGAAAAGAGGACAGTGTGGGTGAGAAATAATGATGGAGAAAAGGAGCAAGCCAAGAGGAATTAGTGAAGTTCTGTAGCAGCCTTTAGATTTACATGGTGTGAAATTGACTGTGTTCAGAAAGGCATAAGTCTCTGCTTATCTGCTATGACGCTGGAGCAGATAGAAAGAGACATTGGGGTGCAAACAGAAGGAGATGGAAGGAGAGAGAAGAGTATGGTAGAAAGAGAGCCAGATGAAGGAAGATTAGGAGATTATTTAGAGAAAAGGGAAGGGAAGAAGAGGGAAAAAAGTGAGAAAGATAAGTACTGCCAAAAAGAGAAAGCAGGCAAGAAAGAGAATGGGAAAGGGGAGAGACTAGAGGGAGAGGAAAGGAGGGATAGGGCAGTGAGGAAGAGTGATATTGGATGATGTTTCAATGCCAGTTGTTCATTTAGTCACATCTCTAGACCATAGCCTGCACACTAAATTAAGTTAGCCACACACATGTACAGAAAAGTCACACATTGTCTTCTTGAATATCTCACATCTGGTCCTCCAGTCCAAATTTGTCAATGATAAGACAACTAATGCCCCCAAAACCTTTTCAATTGATAAGCTATTCTATGTTTGATGTCTTTTGGTGCAGGATAATCATAGCACTGATTTTAGAGTGAGATTATTTGCTTATCAGACATTTAAATCCAGGCATCTAGTCATGAGTGGCCATTAGAGCTGGGGAATGGTAAGATTTTATCGGTGACGATGCCTCAACAGTTAGCTCATATCAGCTTGATTCCTTGTTGATTCCCTTTATTGATTATTAAAATAGAGCCACCTTTACAGAGAGTGATAGTGAAAGATGGAGGCCTGGCCCCAGTCTCCAAACTAAGGCTCATTTAGATGTGCTCTCAATAATAATCTCATTTACTCATTCCAAACATTGTCAGAGAGAGACACCTGTTTTTCATGCCATGATCTAAGTCCACGTGGGGAATAATTGTGACGTGTCAAACAAATCTCTTTCAATAGTCCCATGTTGTGGGGGTGGACATGGACTTAGATGGAACTTGGGGGATTAAGGCCAGATGCCCTTCCTGATGACCCAGAGTGGGTTCAAAACCACTGCCTTTGGCAGGCTGCGAGCGCTCTAGCCACTGAGCTAACACAACCCCAATTCAAAAATTTGGAGACTATATTTAATATATTACTTGAATAGCATCGTAAAGCACTAAAACCTGGATCTACTAAGAAAATATAAACTAGTAGCCTTTACTGAAAAATAGGAAAAATGGGCATGGCTAACTCATAGGGACATCTATAATTCAATAAATATTGCATTTTTAAAGTATTTACAGATCTGCAATACTGATACCATATACCTTTTTTCTGATTTAAAGAAAAACCTTTTTTTTAAAGAAGTAAGTCCTTTTGGAAAATCATTTGATTTTGAAACACCCTCCCCCCCAAAAAGAAAATATAATAATCCAGGTATGTCTTGATGCATGCTCAATAATCCAGGTATGAACATTACAAAAAAGAGGTGAATCAGTTCAACTGGATCAGAAGTTTGGCAACCTTTCATCAGTCACCAGGTGACTTCTTCAGTCTGAGCTGAAAACAAACATTCCCCTCCTTATAAACAGTACATTGATACCACACAACAATGTTCTGTCCTCCCAAAGTTCTCCTGTTAAATGCCAGGAGGACTGCAGTGACTTGTATATCGAGGAGACCAAACAGACGCTGACTAAGAGAATGGCGCAGCATAGGAGAGCCAACACGTCAGGCCAGGACTCTGCGGTCTACACCCATCTACAGGCTAGTGGCCACTCATTCAAGGATGATGATGTTCACATCCTTGATAGGGAGGAAGGCTGGTTTGAAAGGGGGGTGAAGGAGGCCATTTATGTGAAGAGGGAACGGCCGTCTTTGAATAGGGGTGGTGGCCTGAGAGTACATCTGTCGGCATCTTACAATGCCGTGATTGCAAATATTCCCCAATCCTTTGTGAATTGTGCTAATTGCCACTGAATGTGCAGTTGATCCCCCAACTTGAATATGAACCCAGCCTATTGTTGTGTGGCATCAAGGTACTGTTTATAAGGGGGGAATATTTGTTTTCAGCTCAGACTGAAGAAGTCATCTGGTGAGTGACGAAACGTTTCTTAATAAACTTCTGATCCAGTTGAACTGATTCACCTCTTTTTGTGATAATAATCCAGTTAGTACCCTCTTGACCTCCTATGGCCCTCCCTTCAAATCAGGTTCACACTTTTTTCTGGTTTATCCACTGTACGTAACTGAAAAAAAATCATATTATTGTTTGCAATCGTGTTGAAAAAAATGTTTTCAGCAAATCTCTTAGTTACCTCAAAATTGATGATGTGATGTACTTTTGTATTCAGAAGTATTACTGTGTCTAACGCATTATCATAGTGCTTGATGATTTGCCCAACATAAGGTTCAGTATACACCTGACCCCAAGTCAAAGTCAGGTATATAGTGTACTCAGGTTAAGTAAGGGTCAGATGTATACTTTTACTCTCGTTGCCGGGTCCTCAGAGTGAATACTAAAATATTTGAAAATATGGATGGCACACCAGCTTGATAAACCAAAACATTAAAAAAGCTTTATTTATTTGTCATTGTGCATAAAGGCAATGCTTTTTTTTCTTTTTTGCATTCGACCCATCCCATTGTTTGAGAGCAGTGGGCAGCTGTAGTGCCCAGGGAGCAACTCCAGTTCATTTTCCTATTGCCTTGATCAAGGGCACAGGCAAGAGTATTAACCCTAACATGCATGTCTTTTTGATGTTGTGAGGAAACAAGAGCACCCAGAGGAAACCCATGCAGACGGACGGAGAACATGCAAACTCAACAGAGAAAGTAACTGGGACGGCCTAGGGGTCAAACCCAGGACCTTTTTGCCCTGAAGCATTGGTGCTGACTACTGGTCCACCATTTAAATGTGCAAAAATAATTTCAAATTTGATGGGCCATCCATGTTTTCAAAATGGTTGGAATACCATCTTTTCAGCAGAATGACTTTTTTACAGTAGGCTACAGCAAAAATATGACAAATAACATGTATTAATATTACTTGTTTTTATTAATTATCCATCCATCCATTCATCCATCCATCGTCAATAGCTTTACTGAAATCGGTCATGCGGGAACTGGAGCTTATCTCCGTTCTCATTGGGGGAAAGGCAGGGTGTCTTGCTAAAGGACACCTCGACACGCTTCTCTGCAGGTGCGGGGATCAAACCTGTGACCTTCCGATCACCAGGCGACCACTCTACCCACTGAGCAATGCCACCCCCTTTATTAATTATATCCATCTATGTTAGTTCTACGATTATATTTCTATTTCAAACAAAACTTGTTGCCAAACTCTGAAATGTAGTACTGTGAATTTAGTTAATTTAATGTAGGAGTAAAATAAAAGCAGACTGACGTATTTCACACAGGTCTAATCATATATGTCTTAGATGTCCACCCATGGCTTTATCATCCAGACTACCACTACAAGAGCATGGGATGAGGTGTCTATATGTTGATATAATGCCTGACAGCAGTGATTGTTAAATGAATGCCCAATGACGCGGAAAACAGATGAATTCTGTCAGATTTGGAGATCCCCAGACATCACAGACTTACCTTTGCTGAGTTGTGTATAAGATGCCTGTGCATCCACAACTCAGTCACATCACGAAGAATAACAAAGGAAGATTAACGACAAAAGTTTGGGTATCAATTACAGAAACCATTGAGAAAAAAATGTGCCTTGATTCGCCCAGTATTCGCGATGCTGGAGATGGTTCCTCTCATTCTGACTCCATTGATGCTTGACTGTGTGACCAAAATAATGCTAACTGCAAAGTGTTGCTAGTCTCTCAAGTTCACATATTTTTCTTTAGTAAGTCTTCTTATAGGACAGGTGACTGAATGTACATTAAATTATTATAAAATTCCAATTATATGTTTTTTGAATTGCTTCGCTATTGATCTAAAAACACCTGAAGCACATATCTTACACTGAAAAGAAATAAACAAGCATTATCAAATACAAGTACACATCAAACAAGGACACACACTGACTTAACTCAAAATGATAT
>OMLC01102222.1:14602-27441 GCA_900302585.1 Regalecus glesne | reverse complement strand
GTGTGTGCATAGTCAAAAACCCAAAGTCACTAAGCTTAAGACACTACTGAAGACAATCAGGCAGTGTAATGAGGCTGGACTAAGGCCATCGATCCTCAGACAAGAAGTTGCCAAAGGCTAAAACTTCGTTGCCGACTGGGGGAGTGAAGATCAGCAGAGCACGTCTGGAAAGCTCTACGAGTGTTATCAGAACAAAGAATCAGTCCCTTTTCCTCACAGCCTGATACCTTTGCATGACTAGACTGGACACGGTCATGCAGGGGTCTAAACCAAACAGCCGGGTCTCTTTGGGATAAAGACATGAATATCTAGTGAGATAATGCTGAACTTAGAGAGATGAGAAGAAAAATGGAATCACATTCTTCATGTTTGATAAGCAGCCATGGATTCTCACAGCAGACCCGGAACATTGCCAAAAAAGCTACTTTCTGTTGAGAAAACTGGGTGCCGTTGTTCTCCTAAGGCTGAGGAGGGTAACGTTGGCATGTAACCTGTGTGATCTGGCCTGCGGAACACAGGGATTGACTCATTGGTCGAGCCTAAGGGTGAGATGTAATGAACATATGGCATCTCTGACACAAATAATAAAGTGTTTCAATAAGCTTCCTCCGCCTTTTGTCATGTGACAGTTCTTCTCAGCTTCTATCTGCTCAATTAGGTGTTGTGTGGAAAATTGACTAAAGACTTCGGGCACTCTCCCCCCAGCCTTCCATACCCCCGCCCATGCACATACGCACTCAACATTCATAAACTTAATGAGTCCCCTTGCAGTCCTATTTTCTCTTTGTCTTTGGTTTGTCTCTTATCCAACCCTCACCCTTCCCCATCTCTCCGTCCACTCGCCTGATCCCCCTATCCCAGGTTACTTCCACCACAGCAGAGACGGATAGGGCTTTAACACCCCCCTCTCCCCCTCAAATACATATACTAACACGCACACACCCTCAGGGCCGACCCAATAGGTCCACTGTGTGTGAGTCCTGGCATCTCCTCTCTCCACTCCCCACCTCGGTGTGTTTCTTTCTTCCTGCCTCTGGGGCTTGAACGTGGAAACTGCTCTCCTGCCCTCCCTTCCCCGGCCAGATAACCTTTATGTGTCTGGGTGGACAAAAACAAACACAAATAACAAGCATGTTCACTGTTGTTGAGAGCATGATAGGCAACCAGCCTATCGCTGGCCTCATCATGGGGCTTTGTCTCGGAGCCAGCGTGATGAAGGGGTGGTGGATCAGTGGACTAAGGCTGGAATTACAGTAGACTCATAGGAGGGACACACTGAGAAGACATACTTTAGATTTGTCTGCGACGTTTTAATCATGCCTTTTTCTCCAAATCACTTCACAGCATAAAGGGTGGCTTAAAGAGAAGATGCAGAAGATTAGGCAGTCACAGGGTTGTCTGTCTCTTCTTTAATGATTATCTTTTGGTCATTTTGATCTCTGCTGTTCTCTACCATACCTGAACCAAAACCCTCCTTTCTCTCTCGCTTCTCTGACTTTCTGACCCAGCTATGCGGCATCTCACTTTTTTACAGTCCTAGTCAAGTCAAGTCTAGTCTATATGCATAGCCCATTATCATAAATTACACATTTGCCTCTTAAATCCACATTTATCACACAAACAAAATCTACCATAGAATTCCTGGAACTGAGACAACTTCATAAAACACATCAAGTTCACCACTCACAGCCGTGGTCACATTCTGGATTTTGTCTGCTCCTTTGGTCTCATGAAGTATCAACTCTCAAGCCTCAACATCAATATCTATGACCACATAGCAATCACCATTGACAATGACATCCCCTTCCCAAAAGTCAAACACACAGTATTACTCAGAATCCTCAAATCTATCCCCCACAGCTCTTTTTTCCCATCTTGCCATTAAAACGTCTGCCTCCCATCCCCCACTGTCTGATAATTTCTTCAATCTTGTCAATTATGATAATGACTGACTCTCCTCCTGTCTTGATCAGCTGGCCCCCATTAAAACCAAAATAGTCTCATTCACACACTCAGCTCCCTCGTAGATTCCTGAAATCCACCCAAAATCCTGTAAGCTCCAGATTAAAAGCCTTTGTGAGAAACTGATTTAACAGTGCATCTCCAAGCCAACACACACTACCTTCAACAATACATAGATGTCCCCATCAGAGCCTAGTTCACCTACTCTTCTTACACAGTAGAAATCAGGCCCTGGTGTCCTCAATACACCTACACTGGCTGGTGTCACACCCAAGCTAAAAACTTGGACATAGCCTTGATATCATGACCACTCATTGGTCTATTTCTAATCATCATGTCAAAACTACTGGAATGTGTTGTCAAAAGCTCACCCCACCTCCCACTACCTCTTTGAACCATTTAAATCTGGTTTCCATTCACAGCACAGCGCAGAAACAGGCCTCTTAAAAGTCACTAACAACCTCTCCCTCTGTAAATGATGAAGGGACTGATTTTATATAGTGCTTTTCTAGTCTAGTGACTACTCAAAGGGCTTACATGATATGCCTCACATTTAGACTCGGACTACCTCAGCATTCTCATCCTCCCAAACTTCACTCAGGTTTGGACACTATTAACCATAGCATTCTTCTCTACCACCTTTAATCCCCCCTTAATGTCACCAGTACTGCCCACTCCTGACTAAAGTCATATAACACAAATAGACAACAGTTCATCAACATCAGCAACTGCACTTCCTTTAACACACCTCTGTCCCAAGGTGTCCCCCAGGGTTCAGTTTCTAGTCCTCTCCTGTTCATCCTTTACATGCTCCCCCTTACTAACATCAGATGCCATCTTGGTCTCCATTTCCGATGTTATGCTGATGACATCCGGCTCTACATCTCCACTAAGTCCATCAACACTACAGAATACTCCCCTCCAACTAACTGTCTCACTGAAATCAAAGCATGGATGCTAGCCAATATCCTCAAGCTAAATTGTGGTAAATCTGACATGATCATCATTGGTCCCAAATCCCTTACCAAACCACTCACGTCTTCCTTACCATTGATAAGTCCCCATTGTCTCCCTTCCCCACATATCTCCAACTTGTAATTTTAGACAGCAGCCTCTTCTTTGAAGATAATGTCAATCAAATCCCCAGAACTAAAATTTTCCCCCGAAAAACGAAACAAAATATTCATTGCTAGTTTCTGTCCATCACTCTCCTTCTGAATGATCCGTGACCACAACAGATCCAGTTCAAAGTCGTTCTCTTCACTCACATGGCCCTCCTCAACTCCTTCTTTCTTTGCTTCTCTGATGCAACTCCCTGTCTCTCCCAAAACACACCAGACTGCACCAATTTGTCTACTTTAAAATCATAAATCAAAACTCACCGGATCAGAATAGCCATTAATGAGTGATTCATGTGCATTTATGTTTTGATATGTTTGCTGTCATGTTTATTTTAAGATCTGTAGTATGTAAATGTTTTCAAAAGCACTGTATGGATAAGAATGTATCATTATTATTATTATTATCATTAAAATAATTTCTATTCATAGGATAGACGCCCTCCCATTGAATATAAGTGAATCATGTACAGGAAGAATGTATAGTTTTTCCTATTTTATTGATTCTACATCTGTATGTACTTGATGCTTTTAACGCTAACATTAAAGTGTCTCACTTCCCATCTCCATCTTTAATCGATGGTTAATATTGTTTTTTTTATCCTCTTCTTGATATTAACAGTCTTTATGTGTACGGACATGAGGTGCTTTTGTAGTTTCTCTGGCTTCATTACTTGCTAGATATGAATAAGGTAGTTCACTACCCTAATAGGTTATGGATTAAAGGGGGAATGGGCTCAGCGAGTGCCAGACATTACATTAAGAGCTCTTTATTAGCTAATGACAAGAAGACAATGGACTTAAAGCACTCCTGTAAAACAATATAATGATCAAGGCGGAGGATTCTTTGCAAGACTCAGTGATTGCCTCCCCCATTTGCATTAATTAACCGCTGGCTGCCTTTGATTGCAGCAATGATGAGAATGGGTCAGCATATGAATGCAGGGTAGAAACTGCACTAAGTGATGACAAGGCGTCACCCCGTTGGTTCTCACAAATCAGGTGATGTCATTTTGTGTTGATTTAGATATGTAGATGGGATAATTAATTGTCTAAATTACTTGATAGTCTCATGTGATTTTTGTGTCATTATCTGCCATTCACTTCTGGCTTGGTAGTTCCTAATGTGTGTGTTCTACCCCCGAGTAATGACGGCCTACAAGTCAGGCATCACTGGTTTGATCCCGCAGTGGAGCGTCTGGAAAGGGCACAATCCCTCCATGCTGGGTAAATGTGAGGCATACTTGACGATGACTTGGGAAAAATAACTTATGATCATTTTAAACTAGTTGAATTGTACCAGAAACTACCTCCCTCTGCTGTATTTTCCTCCCTGACATCTCTGTCTTTTGATGATATCTTTACCGTCCACTCCCCTCTGAGAGCACCCACAGTTAACACCGACTAAAACCTTAACAAAACGAGCTATGCTAGGCACCAGAGTCTTTAAATGTATGTTTCCTTTGGAGAGAGTGCTCAGAAGGGGCCGTGGTAGCACAGTGGTATAGCCTGTGCTGCGGGGACTGAGCCGCCACCAGACGTCATCAGTTTGATCCCATCACAGGGCTTCAGGAAGGGTATCACGCTTCCATCCCTCGCACTCTATTGTGTCCACCCCCACAATGTGGGGACTAACTGTGTCATGTAAAAATGGACCACTCACTTACAAGGGTGTGTGAGGCATGTGTGCCATTTCAACTGCCAGTCATCCAGGACCTCATATTGCCATCCATCAACTGCCCGTCAGGGGCTGACTCACTGAAGGTGAGAGGAGATGAATGGTAATGAGACAGATGTGTTGTCGTTATATCACTTGGGTTTTTATCACCCTGAATCCCCCATGCCCAGCAAAGATAAGAGAGCTAGCAGAAAGTTTAGCACACAGCCATGATGTGTGAAAGCCTGACATGGCCTCAGTGCCTTGCCGCCCCACGCTGATCCGAGACACAAGCCACTGCTCCTCCTAGAAACGTGCTTCAGGGACCAATGCTTGGCTTTGGGAGTGCAGCGGGTATCTTTATTCATAAATGTCCTAAGACTTCAGGTTAACACTTTAACATTTCATCAATGCACCATCGAAGCTGCAAAAATCAGCTAAAGCTACAATCAACAATAATTGAATATTCGTACAAAAACGATTTTTTAAAAACAAATGTCCATATTTCTAAGTCTGTATCTGTAGCTTGAAGTAAGATGAGGGGATGATGACAATGATTCTGTCACTAATGTTGGTCATGATAAGCAACAAAGCACAAGCTGTATCAGTTTGTGCTGTAAAACAGCATAAACCTGTTTTCATACCACCAGCAGAAGAGCTGCCACATGTAACCATTGGATGCTATCATGTTGAGCTACATTATGTGGAAAGAAGAGACCCGGGACAGGATGGCCTCTGGAAGAAATGTCCATTCATTTCTCCCCGAGCCAGTCGGCATAACGCATGACACAAAGTTACATTCAGTATATGAAGAAACAGAAAAACACACCTGACAAGTTAAAAATACAAAACCCCTCCAGTCAATTGTGGCTAACGGCACTTGAGCTCCTTTACGAAGCAAATGGCAAAATGGCAGAGACGGAGACAGCACATATATCTAGGGACGGGCTGCGGCAATTCAGTGGTAGAGTGCGTGCTTTGGGAACTGACAAGTGTTGCAGGTTTGAGCCCACTGCAGGGCATCAGGAGGGGCATCCGGCCTTAATCCCCTAAACCCCATCTAAGTCCAAGTCCACCCTCACAACATGGGGACTAATCATGACACGTAGAAATGGATCTCTCGGTGTAAGACAGCGTACGACTTGTAAAGAAATTGGATTTTGCGATAAAAACTAATAAAATTCCTCCTCTTAAAATAACCCCCTATGCTGTGACTAAAGAAAGACAACGTGCTCTGGGGGACGTGTCCACACACCTCTGGATGTGTCATAAATTCAGGCTGTGGAAAGAAATCAGGTCGCCTAACTTGTTAATAAACACTTATCATCAAGGGTGTCTCCATGTGGTGAATGTGTGTGTGTGTGTGTGTGTGTGTGTGTGTGTGTGTGTTCCCCATGGGCATGGCTGCAGTAATGATTTACTAAATGTCAAATGAACAGTAGTTGGGAGAAAACACCAGGCAGGCGTGTTGGCTGGAAGCTCTTTAGCATTTCACGCCCTGATTGTGAGACAGGCTCCTTCGGTGGCTCTCAGTACTACTGAGGCAGCGGCATGTCCTCAGAATTAGTGCCAAATGAGTCCAAACACACACTTATGGTCATCGTGGGCACATGCTCTTGCAGTCGTATGGGCACTGACACACAAACACTAAGCACCCTCTACCATGCATATGGTGTGACATGATAAGGTCAGGATGAGCCTGAACAGATGTGAACTCTCTAACTTTCTATGCCTCACACATCTTGACATTCTTTCCCTCTCCACTTTCTGCATCTCCTCCGCCGTTGTCACCGAATGCTTCGCTCAGACGCTGACAGCTTTTGAGGAGGAAAAAGCAGAAACCATCTGCGCAATAATAGCTTTTATGAGTTTGTTCCCCCTCATCCAGAGCATGCTGGGGTCTCTGGAGGGGGCATCACAGTCGGTGACAGCCTGATGCAAGCTGAGAGGTTGCCATGTCTGCTGCCTATCCCCGTCTTAGGCTCATCTCCAAGGTCCACAGAGACTGTGAGGAGAGGCCTATCACCACTGTTTCCATTGCCTAATCACTTTCTCCCTCTTCTTGTCCTCCCTTCAGTCTCCCAGACTGCCACTCGCGTTTGCACTCTGTCCCCACAGCATTACTTATTCATTCATGCCTTTTTTCACTGTTGTTTTCCTTCCAGCACTCTCATTTTTCCCTATTTGCGAGGAAAAGGACTTAGATGTCACCAAAGGCGAGGTCTTGGACACGCAAACACACATGAGACATTTACACAAGCAAATGCTCTCAGAAACGTACTGAGTGCTCCAAAAGCCAACAAACCTACACACATGCGCACAACACGTTCGTGGGGGCAGCACGGCTCAGGGGGCAAGGCTGTTGTCCAGTAATTGGAAGACCACTGGTTTGATCCTCCTTCAGAAACTGTGTCGAGGTGTCTTTGAGCAAGCCACTGAATCCCTAACTTCTCCTATACGGTGGGAGGCCCCTTTCACGTGTCGCAGTTATTACCCATGTTGAGGGGGGAGGACATCGACTTAGATGGAGCATGGGGATTGAGGTCAGATGTAGTTCCTGATGCCCCTTGGCGGATTCAAACCCGCAGCCTCCGACTCGTCAGTTCCTGAAGCGCATGCTCTACCACTGAGCTACCGTGGCCTCATACAATAGAGAACCACACAATGCAAAGCAACAGGATGGGTTAAATGCAGAGGACAGGTTTCACTGTGGGAACACGGTGAGCAGATAAAGTGACAACCCATCCCTGTCTGTTGAGTCCCCCCTCTTATGCAGCCCCTTACCTGTTCCGACAGAGGTGTCTCTCATCTTGATCACCATCCTAAAAATAGAGAGCAGAGTTGTTGACAACTCGAATCTGGCAACCAGGAATTAATGCAAATGTAGGTCATTATGTTTGGCACATGCAAATGATTTGCAGGGGCAACATGTCACGAGGGGAGACAGTTGGGGGGGGGCGTACATGTTACTAGGGCAGGATTGAGGACAAGCGTGGTTAAGTGGGGGGATGGAGAATGGAGGACGTGGGGTGGGTATGCTTCGGTACAATGCTTACCACCCTGTATTTTAAAGTGAGGCCCTTGTTATTGTTACTGTGAGTGACCTATGACCTCTAACCTGCTATTCCTACCACAGATACAGGCGTGCACATTGATATTGTGGCCTCACCCCTGATACATGCTGACAGTTGTTGGTCCGATAGGTGGGTGGGAGTTTGGGGCAGGATGTGGGGGGTTGGGGTGCAAAGTGAGGGTGAAAGGGGCTAGAAGAGCTCAGAATTAGGTTGGGGGGTGAGGGTAAGAGCATTGTGAACACCCACAAAAATCAGCAAACAAGCCTGGTGGGGTGGGTAATGTACCATCAAATTTCATTAGTATGACAGCAGCAAGTACAAAATGACAACGCACAGATTAATTAGAGACCAGACTCTGCCTATGCATCCTTAGGTTACAAACAGATACTGTGGTCACTGAGCCTACCATCGTCGTGTTTCACTGGCACTTGGAAAACAGAGGATGAATGTGACTTGAGAATGACTTATTGGGGCTGACATTAGATCCAGTCTCTATAGTTTTTCAGTAATAGTTGATACGCACAGGAAAAATTCAGCTTGATCTATTTTGTAACTGGAGAAACCAAACCCCGCATCTATGTCCAAACTCTTAATCTATCATCACTTACCTGCACCTAACTCTTTCAATAGCACCACCACTTAATCAGTTTAACTGGTACACCCGTGAGTTAGCGAAATAACTGACAAAGTTAAATTAAACTAAAATGAACAACAACAAAAAACTAGAATATTAAAATCTGCCAAAAAAGTTCAATTATTTCTCAAAATATTCTCCAGACAAACCAAAGCATCCCCACTTTGCAGAAACAATGTTCTTCAAGTTATTTGTCTGAGATGCACAAAACAAGAACTCAACCTCCCTCACACAGTAAGGGTTCCACCAGCACATTTGACCTAATAACTCACAGTTTCCCTGACCTGTTAGTTCTGTAGTGCAGGGACAAGAGGAGGCTGTCTGTTTAAGCCTAGGAGGGTGTTGGAGACCCAATTAGCTTTGGCCTGAAGTGAACCTGGCACATCAGCACTTAATGGGTAGAGGCTGACCGCGGGTCCAGGCCTCAGCACTCTCCTCTGCTCTCCTCTCGCTGAGCCCTTCAAGCCTACACTGCACTGGGTGGGCAGATCTGGGCCACATCTCCTTTAAAGCACGTTGTCATCTCCAAGCCAACACTCAGGCGCACACACCCAGGTCCCCTCAGGGCTCATGCTGATTGGGTGGCGTCAGCAGGTCGACGGCTGGCGTGTTAGCCACCAGACTGTCCCCAGCCACTATCAACCCACCCCCCTCTCAACCCACCGCTTACTATTTTTCCACCACCATCACCTTCGTAGCAGCGCCTCTAACTCGCAGGGCTTCATAGAAGACAGATTTAAAGTTGGCGCCAATAGACACGCTTTGCCAGCACTGCCAAGAGAGCAGGGGTGGTGGTTATGTAATGGCGACAAGGGATATGTGGTAGAGCTCACTTTTTTGCCAATATCCAGTTTTTTGACCACCTGCTTGCATCTACTTTCAATTGACCCATTTCCAATATCCATGCTTAAGCCATGATTCATCGGTCTGCACTTGAAAGAAACCACATGTGGGGCCCGACTCGAAAGTTTGGTCTCCGATGCAGAAGTAAGTAAACAACCGAGTAAGTCCACCTCACCTTTCAAAATGGGACAACAGTGTGAGAGCATCATAATCAGATATTCAATTGGCAATGACGTGAAAAATCTGATCTGTGTGGTTATGTGAGGCTTGCCCTGGTAGATATTGAATTTCTATCCAATTTATTTCCACATATAAATGTGGTCAAAGCCAGATCCGAAAACAAAATCCAATTTCATGTGCCTTTTCTCCTTATTCTTTAGTCATAATGCACATCCAATCTGTGCCATGTGTGAGCAAACGAAAATCAGAATTGGCTCCAGAAGAAGAAGAAGAAGAGGAAGACAAAGATGAATATGAGGAAGGAGAAGAAGAAACCCATTTTATTTAGTCATTATTGGTTAAAATGAAATATGATCTCTGCATTCAACTCATCATTTTGCATAGGATTGGTGAGTAGCTACAGTTGCTTGAGACCAGTTATTTTCCCCTTTGCCTTGCTCAGGAGCACAGGTAAAAGCATCAACCCTAAAATACCTGCCTTTGTGATGGTGGGAGGACACCCATGCAAACACGAGGAGAACATGCAAACTCCACACAGAAAGACATGTTTCAAACCCAGGAGCCCCTTTAGCTCAATGTGATTGTGATTAAGAATATCTCTGAAATTATGATCCTGTGCATGTATTTATTGACTACAATATGATTTTCCTTTTCTGGTTGAAACCAAGGCTGTTACTTCACTCTCACACTCCCTGTTTTGCCCGGGTGTGGTTTGTGGGAATCCTTTCTGTTTAGCTTCCTAGAATGAAATGACTGTTGTTGTTTTTTGTTTTTTGCTTTCTGTTATTGCTTGTGAACAGATGTATAATCCAATAACAGTAGAAATCTAGTATAAGTTTTTCATCAACTTAATTTAAGAATCCAGAGTCCTCCAGATGGGTCAGAGAGCTGGGGTGGCTCAGTGGTACAGCACGATTTGGAAACAGATGAGCAAAACGTTGTGAGTTCAAACTCACCACAGGGCATCAGGAAGGGCATCTGACGTTAATCCCCCAAGCTCCATGTAAATCTGTGTCCACCCCCACAACGTGGGGCCTAATTATGCCACGTAAAAACAGATCTCTCTTTCTCTTGCTCTAGTAAGGGCTGAAGCAACAGTTCAACCAGGACTTACCCCTCATCCTGCTCAAATACACACATATTGATATGCAGAGAGGCTAAATGGGCACAGGTGTGCCTTGTTGACCAAATGAGCCACTTTGAATTGTTTGCTTCCAAACCAGTACCCAAGCCACAACCCACTTGAAAAATGCAGCAATTGTAGTGAAGGCTTGTCAACAGAAGCGGATCCAAATTTATTCAGGGGAAGCTAATATTTGCTATCGACTTGGCTAATTAATCCACAAATGAAAAGCACATGACATGCAACTGTGTCATTTTCTGCTTACTGTCCATCCATCCATCCATCCATTAATCAATCCACTCATGGAGCATGAGGGATTAGGGCCGGATGCCCTTCCTGACACCCCACAGTAGGGTCAAACCCCCAACATATGGCTCATCAGCTCCCAAAGTTCACACTGCCACTGAGCTACCATAGACCCCTTCACACAAACATACAACAAAACGTAACTTTATGTTCATGTTGACAGGAACAAATGTCCACTCTCACTGCTGGCCTGTTATGCCTCCTACCCCGTTTTCTCTTGTTTCCAGCCCTCCCTATCTTGGTGCCAGCACACAGAAGTGGACAGGTGTTCCCAGCAACAGCAAGATAACACCTCCACCTCACACTCAACCAATAACAGCAACTGTGGCACGGTAACAGAGGCAAACGCCCCCCCAACACACACACACAGCTTGTGTTTGAGTGTGCATGTGTATCCGTGTTCCATACTGGGCTTTGGGGGGTTGGGGGTTAGATTTCATCCTGATATCAGGGGCAGTTGTGGAGGAGGGCCAAACATATGTTCCGAGGGCCAGGAACAAAAGCACTGACACGTTAGCCTTTTCACGGAGATGACCTTTCCGCCGCTCCCCATCTCAGCCTCTCTGCTTGCCGCTGTCCTTTTGTCTGCCAGCTCGCCCCGGGCCCAGCTCAAGCCGAGCGCTAGAATTTCTCCTCGTCTCCCCAAATCTCCCTTGACTAAATGTCAGGATTACATATTTCTCTACTCGCACTGAGGGCTTTAATTAGCGCTACTATGTCTGTGTCTGTGTGTATGAACACGCATGGATCTGTGTCATTTCACCGCAGAGGCGTGTGTCTTTGTGTGGCTCTTCATCCACACTTTTGTGACTATGAGCACCGTGTTTATCCATGTCCTGGGCAGATCTCACTTCTCTCCCTCACTCCAGGCCAGAGAGGGCCGACGAGAGAAGAAGGGAGGGAGAGATGAAGAAAGGTGAGAAAAAGATGGAGAATCACTCTGAAGAGTGGTAGCAGATCTGTTAATCTGTAAAACAGGTGACGTACATGTGCACCAGGGGGTCAAATCCACCACGGCCACTAGAACGGATTTCATACACGTGTCATCATTAATCACGTCTCTATGGCTTCCCAGACATGTTGGAAACAGAAAAAAAATGACGTTTAAATGAAACACCCAATAAGGGCCGTGGCAGCTCAGTGGTACAGCACACACTTTATGAACTGATAAGCCAGACGGCGCAGGTTTGATCCCACCGCAGAGCATCGGAAAGTGCATCTGGCCTTAATCCCCCAAGGACCATCAAAGTCCCCGCCCAAGCCCGACAATGTGGGGACTGATTGTGACATATAAAAATGCACCTTTTATTTAACATGGCATTAGTGACATGCGGGCTCAGACACGGTAAATATCTAAGGCCCAGCGTTCTGATATGGATAAGGTACATGATGGAACATCACCTGCAGGAAGCTGCTAACTATCTCAGTTGCTAACCTCTTTAGTAACAGCTAAACATGTTGTCCCAAAGGAGCCTTACAGGTCCACATAAACTTTTAAGGCAGCCACAGCCCAAGAGGTCTTTGGGTTCAATAGCTCTGGGATAATGTTAATGTGGCACCATAAACCCCTACCACCCCAACCCCTTCACATCCTCTACCCCAACCCGTTTAGCTGTCTTGGTGCACAACAGGGGAGTTAAGGTGGTTTTAACATGTTCCTCTCTTGTTCTTGTCTTACTGGCCCAAATACCATCTCTTGCAAGAGTTTATTATCATTACTTACGATAATAAATTATAGGTATTCTTAGAGGTTGTGGTAGTGCAGTGGTGAGCCAGAGGCAGTGGGTTTGAACCCACTGCAGGGCATCAGGAAGGGCATCTGGCCATAATCCTCCAAGCTCCATCTAAGGTCATGTCCACCCCACAATGTGGGAACTAATTGCGACTTGTAAAAATGTATACATGGATTCTTTGTTCCTGTCTTGAAGATATGAGTGTAAAG
>OMLC01102220.1:3643-38473 GCA_900302585.1 Regalecus glesne | reverse complement strand
GGTGACCTTTCCTTGACGCCTTGACACTGAACCCTTGAACTGCTCCCATTGGTGCTGCAGCTGCCCACTGCTCCCATAGAATAGGAAGTGTTTAAGGCAGAGGACACAATCATTGTAAGAATATAATGAGCAGATAAAGTGGCTTTCCTCCCAACTTCAATCAATAAATCAGTGCCAGCAAGATATTTTTCCGCTCCAGGTTGACTTTCTGCTTCACGTTTTCCGCCCCATGTGAAGAGGGCATTTTGTCGCTCCTGGACAAACACTGTTGACAAAATGAAATGTCTTCCTTCCAGTGTATGTGTGGTCTTCTCCACCTCCCCTATCCTGTGTACATTAGGCATAACAGACTTCATTTCAGCCATGAATTTATTCATTGCTTTACACGTTAGAATCCAATTTGTAATCCATACAGGTGCCACCCACTGACACATGATATTAGTCTTATTCCCTGCACTGCCAGGAATGTATAATTCATATAGATAGATTGTTCCACCGCCCACGAAGCACAGGTACTGCCAGACATCACAATCCTAACGAGGTGTAAACATCTTGATGCCAACCATAGCTGAAGCAATTAAGTGAATACGTTCTTCTTCCTGGCCAACTGTGAGGGGAAAAAGACAACTTTCATGTGACACACTCTTACCAAGACCTCCTGAGAGCAGGGAGGATACCCTCTTCTCATCCGTGATCAGTGCTGCGGTCCAAGACCACCTGCATCGCGACCGATTTACGGGGTGAAGACAAGTAAACATGGAGATCTGTAAAGTGATTCAAATCCAACACCAGGAGATTAATTGTGGCAATTGGCTAGGTGGCATTACCTTCAGAAACCGGCACAAGAAACACAACACAAAGTCCCTCACGGTCCCTTCAAAGTCCAATCATATCTGCAGGAGGCGTCTCCGAAACACCTCCACGCCTCCACAAATATGTCATCCTCAGCAAGGGCCTTTCCAGTCTTCATCCTCTTCATGGCTGCCCTCACTTCCTCCCTGTTAATCCACTGCCTTTTCTCATTTACTGTCACCACATCATCCTCTAAGCACTACTCCTTCCACCTCTTCATCAATGCCAAGATAAGACCAAGAAACCAGAAATGGGAGATCTTTCCTAACTTTAAATGAATCATTTCAACCACTGATACTCCATGATCTATAGGCACAAATACTGGTACTTCAATGCCACCCTTCATTTGTAATGCACTGGACTCATCTTTATGTAGGATTCTTCTGAGCATCAATGGGATATAGATTTATTGCCCTTTGGTTTATTCTTTTCTAATGTGCCTACGTTGTTTTTTTTGTGAGACTGTAATGTGTAGGGGGGATTTTAATAATCACACAATGAAACCATACAATATATTGTAGTGACCCAGGGGATGGGGCACAATAATACATTAGTTATGCACAAAGGATTATGAGGGGCGAGACATTTTTATAATTCATGTTGTATGGTCAAATGTTCAAATGCTCCGCTTGTGTGAGGACATGTTTTCTTTCAGCATTTTGACTCAGACAAGTTGAAGACAGACTGGCTGACTATAGGACTGTGAGTCACGTTGCCATTGGGGGTTGGCGGTGGGAGGATTCGAGTCCAATTGAGGTTAACAGCACACACAAAAAACACTCCCAGTGTCATGTGGCGTATGGGACACGCATTTGGCCTAGAATAAAGTTGTGTCTACAGTCATACCAGGCGGGGGTCATCATTACATCACGCTTGATATGACTCAGACACACACATATTTAATCAAACAGAGTCTGTGCAGAATGTTTTCTTTTCTTACACAAAATATGTAAATAAGGGATTCTTATTAAAAACTCAGTTTGGGTAAAAATAAAGATATGGATAGGAATACACAAATAACATGGGACTGATATATGTAAGCATATCTTCATTTGTCTTCAAGAAACTGGACCAATAACTCAAGAGTTCATCGACCAATAATAAAAATATAATGAGTATTTAAGCTAACAGTAGGTGGCGATAATGCTTCGGGTGGCCGCAATTTGCCATAAACCAGAAATAAGTAGAAGAAAAACTAGTGCATAATGCCGGCATCTCAACCGTTACGGTTATTTAATTTGGAGGTGCAACATGTCCGCGTTTAATTGTTTTCGTACATTGTGATAGCATAAAAACATTGAAGACTATCATACCATTGTCATACTATTATACAGCATAATTGGTTATGTTACAGTCGTAGCCCGATATGAGCAGCACCTGTATGATAACAGCCAGTGGGCGTGGCCAGTGTGAGTGCGAAAATCAGGGGAGCTCGTGAGCGCTCGTTAACTTAGACAGGCTGCACCCGGTGTAAGGTTGGACACGTAAAACAGTCGTACCACGTGATTTGTTCGCCATTTTAAATCACTGTACAATTACGCACTCCACTCGGACAGGTGTGTACCAAACAAAATGGTTTTTAATTAAATAACACGTTTAATGTTAGATTTATGAAAGATGAAAACCGAGTAGAGCCGGTGTTGTGTGAGAGAAGCTGTTTAACTTTGAAAATTACTGAATTGCAGAGTATCCGTGGAGAGAATCTAATCCTGGTGAGTTGGCCACCCGAGGCTAGCGATTTAGCATTAAAATTTTGTTCAAAAATTATTTAATTGTGTTGTTTTACCCTGCAAGTTGTGGAGGAACGAAAACAAGCATTCCAGATGTAACGTTTGTGTGATGTGAAGATAACAAGTTTAAGTGAAGAAAAGAACTTTGGCCACTAACCATTGTTAACTTAATTGTAGCCTAGAAGTTAGGCTTGGCACAACACATAGCTGCTGCTGTAGCTTTATGTATCTTTGTACCTATAAAAATGTGTTTAAAGCTAATGTATACATACAAAAGAGGAAATCTATCATTCATTTGGTAGACGTTTATAGTTGAATAATATAGTTTATTTTACGTTTATTCTCCAGGTGTCCAATATATGATTGGTTAATGCAGAGCACACGTTCCAATGTAAGAATGCAGTGACCAAATAAAGTGTCTTTCCTCCCCTTTTCCTTGCTTTATGGTCAACCTTTATGGTCATCGTAAAGGTCACTCTATTCTGATTTAATTTTTATAATTGTAAAGTGATGTCCAAAGAAAAAAGAAAAGTTAGACTGTATGTATGATGACTGTTATGTAAACGTTTGTGCAGGCTTGTTATTTTTTTGAGGGGGGGATGTATTTGAGGGACGATTCTGGGCAACACACGGACTCGGTGGTTAGTACTCATGTTTCACAGCAAGAAGGTCCTGGTCTCAAAACCCGGACCGTCCCAGGTCCTTTCTGTGTGGTACTTGCATGTTCTCCTCTGTCTGCATGGATTTCCTCTGAGTGCTCCAGTTTCCTCCCACCATGAAAAAGACATGCATGTTGACTTTATACTCCTCCCTGTGCCCCAAACTTGGGTAATAGGGAATAGAACTGGAGTTGGTTTACGGGCTAGTTACTGCTCCTATACAATAATATGGGTTAAATGTAAAGAACAAATCACTTGTACGTATGTACAATGACCGATAAAATGGGCGGCATAGCTCAGTGGGTAGAGTGGTTGTCTGGCAATCAGAAGCTTACAGGATCGATCTCCGGTCCTGCATATAGCTTGTGGAGGTATCCTTGAGCAAGATAACTGCTCCCCGAGCACCATATGATCGCAGCTCACTGCTCCTCTAAAGTAGAATGGGTTAAAATGCAGAGAAATCCAAATATCCCCTTGTGTGACAAATAAGGGAATGCATTTTAGTTATTTAAATGGAGTTTCTTCTGTCTGTACAATATTGCAGCTGCTTTGTCTGCCATCCCAGATCATCATCATCTCTGCTCATGGATGTCTTCATCTTGTCTGGATGCTGGCATGTGGAAGTTGTGCTGTTCCAAGGGGAAGGTAAGAACCAAATCAAAGGGACCCTAATTATATATGTGGTGACCCTAATTATATATATGGTTTTTCTTTTTCCTGAGTTCTCGTATTACATTTTGTTCACAAAAAAGAGGTGAATCTGTTCAATTGGATCAAAAGTTTATTTGGAAATGCTTCGTCACTCACCAGGTGACTTCTTCAGTCTGAGCTAAAAACAAACCCCCCCCCTTATAAACAGTACATTGTGCCTCAATTTGTGGACTTTGTCCCCCAATGGCCAATCTCATGTTCTCTCCAAGTCTGACTACCAGCAGTCATGTTTCCCATGCTCTTGTTTGCCCTGACTGTTCCCCTTTGTGTAATGAATATCTGCCCATCCCCACTCTTTTCACTACACTTACTCATTTTACCATATCTGTAATTATCTTGTTTCAGCTTTGAAGCTCATAAACTGATTTAATTCTCACTGGATCCTGATACGAATAAACGGGATGCTACATTTGCATCATGAGTCCATATTTAAAGAGGGGAAAGCTAATGCAAGCAGTAGGACTTGGTCAACTTATTATAATTTTCAGTTAACTTGGATAAATCAACATTTCTTTCTAGCTTGTTCTGTTGGTGAAATTAGCACAGAATTTACAAATATTGAATTTTGCGGGCAATCCCCCACTGGGTTGATAGATGATTTAATACATATTCCATTAGACAGTATAGAATAATTTGCTTTCTTGGGTCTATTCAACCCTTTGGGTCTCTATCGCCATCAAAAAAAAACAAATAAATAAAGGCGCTTCAATTAACTGATTTGAATATGTACCTGTCATTTGTTAAATATCTGTTTGAAACCAATAATCTGATATAAATTATATTAGCTCTACGGGTGGGGGGTGGAGAAGAATCAAATATTTGAGGTGTAGCAGAAGCCATTAAAGTTCCATTCTGTTTTGTCGCTCATGTTTGCATGAACCAGGGCACATATTAACTAACATGGATATCTAAGTATTCCTTTCCTCTCAACTAATATTTAGCTGTCTGTCATCGAAATTCTCCATGTCTTTCATCTCCCAGATCAGAGGGAAGCAAGAAGTAGCAGTAAAGAAACTTAGACATATGTTATGGTTGTGTGCACATTTGCATACATATTATAACAAGAATTCACACGAGCAAAATATATTTTTGATTAGGCTCCCTGTGGTTAGACCCAGAGTCTCTCCAGCTCTGATGTAACAACAAATCATATGATGTTTTATATTTGAGCTTTATTATATTGATTCATTTTATGGGGTGAGATGTTACATTATGCCTTTGACATCACAACATGAAAACCAAATGATGGCCATCAAACCATGCCATCTAGAATATGAAACATTAACGCAGTTCAGTGCCAGGAAATTTACTACCAGACCAGCGCTGACCCTCTAGCCAACAAATTAGAATGATACCTCCATGTTATCATGACACCACCATAGGTTTAATTCTGTCTTTCGTTTAGAAGACCCATCTTTAACTCTTTTTTTTTCTCTCACCTTCTGGGCTTCTCTTTGACACCCAGTACCATCTGCTATTCATCTCGTTTTGTTCAATTTTGGCTGCATTTTTGTTTCGGGAAATCCATTTGGCATATTTGTAGTTTTCAATAAACATTTGTTTTTTCCCAAATTAGTGTGATGTAAAATCAGTTGTTCATGATTAAGGAGCAAGATGGACTTCATCTCCCTCATAATTTCCTTCTTTAATTTAAGAGCTTTTTTACCCTACCTTAGTGCATTGATAGGCCAGAGGTTTTGGGGCTTCCTGCATCCCAAAGCTTATCTCTCATCCAGGGATAGGATCCCCCCCGACCCTGACACGACTAACCCCCAAGGGACCACCATGTAGGAGCCAGCCCCATAATAGATGGGCACCTGGCCCTTATCTCCCTACTCTCTCTCTCCCTACCCTACTAGTCTCCATCCAAATCTCATCGGAACCTCTACTCGTGTGTCACTGGACAGATTCATTCTGATGTATTCATATTAGCTTTCTGAAGGTCATAGAGGAAAGGGCAAGATATTTGGACTAAGTTATAGGGGTCATACAAACATTACATTACAGGCATTTAGCAGATGCTCTTATCCAGAGCAACGTACAAGTGCATAGGGTCAAGGTCAATTGGGACGGTCTTCAACAAGTATTTACTTTTCTTCTATGCCCAAAAGCCACCGACTTGCACATTAAATAGATACAGCTAATGCATTAAATGACTGGCACTTATCAGAAGCCAGGAGCTCAAACCACACTCCTCCCATTTTGGCATTGTGTGGAGTGAACTGCCACATTGGTAGGATTCTGGGAAGAGAGCCACTTAATCAATAGTTGTATTTGAGAGCTAATCAGCTTCCAGTTTTTTGTTTGTTTGTTGTTTTAGTCAAGATGATACTGACTTGGTTTGCAAACAGATTCTGAGTGTAATGTTTACTCTACTCTTCTCACAGTAAGAAAGCTTTTAAATTCATTATTTACTTTGCCTGAAAACTGCTTTAGTAAAATACACACTTGTAACCTTGTTGTGTTGTTCAGAGATAACATTACCAGATAGACCTTGAATAGTCTGTTCTCTCCATTTGTACTAAATATTATATACCTTAAAAAGTGGCTCAGTTAAGAGTAAACTGTTACGTAATATTTATGTCTTAAATTCCAGCCCTACTTAATATTTATTAAAGGCTTTTTTATTAATTTCTCACCTTGGGTCAGTTACATGCAGTTGGTCAAATTCAATTAGTAACTTGAAATGTGATATAGTAAATAAAAGGCAAGTTTTTATTAGACACAGCCGGATATGTCAAAGCTGTTACATATTCCCTCATGACGTTTGATTCATCTATTTAGTTCCGGTTAAAGGACTGGTAGTCACCGAGCCATTGGATAAAAACATTTGCAACTGTTAATTTTAGGAAAATAACTTGTTAGTCTGTCGGAATGCATTATGGTTGTGGTCACATCTGTTCTGTAAAGTGAAACCCATCCTGAGAGATTATGGTTGATGCTGGGCTGTTTTATGGCAATTCTGCAGGGTCCTGTGACAATCTTGGTCAGAACCCTCTACCTAAATGTGAGGCTTATTGACCTCAACTGAATTCCCTTGTAATTCTCCACTGTTTTTTTTTTTTTTACAAAACTTTGTAGGACGTTAGCTTCAAGTGTCTGTGTTAAGAATGAAGTCAAGGCGGCACCCTGGTGGTTTACCCTTAGAGTACATACTACATAAGGCTGAGTCTTTACCGCAGTGGCCTGGGTTCAAATCCAACCCAGGCCCTTTAGTCCATGTCATCCCCTCTCTCTCCCCAGTCTTTCCTGTCTCTCAACTATCCTATCAAATAAAGGCGGAAAATGTAATGGAAAAAATGCAGCAGGACATTGTCTCACAATCTTTAATTTTCCAAGGTCATTTCCTCTGGCACTGCCTCTCAGAAGACTAATATAAAATGACAAGATACTTTTGCTACAAGGTCAAGTCAATTATATTTGTATAGCCCATTATCACAAGTTACAAATTTGCCTCAGTGGGCTTTACAGCAACACAGCATCCTGTCCTTACACCCTCGCATCGGTTAAAGAACAACTCTGTAGAAAGACCTTTAACAGACAGGAAAAAGGTAAGAAACCTCAGGGAGAACAACAGAAGAGTAATATATCTCCCAAACGGGACAGGTGTGCAATGGATGAAGTGTATACAGAATAAAATGCATGCAGTACAGGTGAATCACTCAATGCAAAGGCAAATAGTTTAGGTTGAGCCAAAAATAGTAGTTTTAGGTTTAGATTTAATATAATCAACAGACGGATTGTCTGACTGCAGCAGATGGGTTACAGTGTTTTTTAGTGTGCACAGGTTATTTCAAGTGTTGATAACTGACAGCACAAAACTCTCAAATTGTGTTTCCCTGCAGAGTGGTTTTCTGTATCTGCAGTAAGATGGGAGGAGGCTACAGGCTTGGTTGAGGGGGTGCCAGGAGTCATGTGCTGTAGTCAGTGCTCTGTGAGTGGGGGCAGTCAATGAGTGTATGGGGAGACTGATCATTTTAAAAGATGTGTTTGTAATTATCAGAAGCTTGTTTCTATTGGAGAGGCTGAGAATGGACAAAAACATACTCTGTAAATGTGAGGGATTCATTGCAAAATACTCTTGAGTTGTCACTAGACTGGAAAAACGCTATAGAAGAACAACTCCATTTACAGCAAGATGGGTTCAACTATACCTCGGTACAGAAAGTTTGCAGTTGGCAGAGTCTTTATTGACAGTGTTTATGGATGTCTGGGATGTGCTGATTAAAGTTCAGTTTATTGTGTAGGATGATGCCAAAGTACTTGAAGGTCTCCCAAATCTCAACTGGGTGGTCATTTAAGGAATTGGGGCAATGAGGGGTGGTGATTTTATTACAGGTGTCAAAGATGAACTTTCTCCTGTTGATGTCGAGGAGGTGGCTGTTCGTGCACTTTACCTCCTAATAGAGAGAAAGGTCAATTTTTATATGTCCTGATTAGTCCCTATGTTGTGGGGGTGGACACGGACTTAGGTGAAGCATGGGGGATTAAGCCCAGATGCTCTTCCTGATGCCCCGTGGTCGTTTTGAACCCACTGCCTCTGGCTCTGTTCCCAAAGTGCAGGCCCTACCATTGACCTACAGTGGCCCCCTTTCCCTGCTAAGAAAGGAGGGAAAATTTGAATGGCAGTATATGGACACATTTCTATACAGCACTTATATAGTTTAGCAACTACACAAAGTACTTTAAAATGAAGCCTCAAATTTACCCGAGTACCTGGGTGATATGTATTGAAATGTGAAATGCATTGTGTATACCATGAAGACACATGTTCGATATGTACAAATCTGTAGAAGCACTTAAACACACTACAATATCCATGCATACACAAACACAGTACATCTAAGCTTGTATTAAAGTGTTCACACTTGCAGGCCAGGCTGCCCCAGCAGCCCAGCTTTCTCCCTCAACATTAAGACTGACACACTCATCTCCCTGTTTGTATTTGATGAGCTATCAGATCAGCTCATTACCATTTATCTAAGTTGCCCAGGACTTGGCTGTCTCGGCGACATGAGGCTGCATTGAACTGGGGGGTAAGGCAACTTCAATGGCTTATGGCATAGTGAAGAATTTGATGGGGCATTTTTAATTTTCAGGATATGCTCAGATTTTAAACTATGATTTATAAATGACATTTAGTACTTGGCTGGCTTTAGGGAAGCCCATGAGATGCATGGAACTGGTGTAATGACAAACCCAATCTTGTTTTGGCAGTGTGGTACACTGCTCTCATCTGTTGGCAGTCAGCTCAAGTCTTTGTTCATGTACCTATACACATATGCAAAACCATTCTAGAGAGAAGAGATATCTGTCCATGGAGTAGCTCTTGTTTCACACTACCCGGTAATTAGCTTGGTTGTAGGAATTTACAGCTATGTTCTAAGCATCGTGAAGACTGTAGGTGTTTGAAATGCCATGCAGCGGAAGTTTTACTAGGATAGTTGCGCGGCCCCCCCCCAACACATACACACAATTTCACGGTTTTGTTGGCATACATACTGGAGATACTTTCAAACGGGGACTAACTTAGATCTGAGGTGCTGAGGCATGAACAAGAAAAACACTTTTTTTTTCAAGAATACTGAGTGTGAAAACTACTTCTGATTATGACAACAGCCATATGAAAAGGGGTAATGTTTTGTAATTGGTTATATAAGATGTGCATTATATAAGCATAGAATAAGAATGTGCATGCCACATGTTAACCCCCCCCAGAGGGTATGCCAGAGTGGGAAGCCTTGGAGTGTTAAAGGATCTGTGTGTGTGTAAGGGGTAACGTGTATGTGTGCATGTATCTGTGCTGGTAAGAGAGCAGATGGACTGAAATAGAATTTGATGTTTTAGGTGTTGATATTCACCAGAAAAGACTGGAAAGTAATGAGACGTGAAGTCAGTTGGATAGGAGGAGGAGAGGCAGAACAATGGAAACCTGAAACGGAGCTGGGTAGTGATTCATGGAGTTTTAGTCTGGTGATAGCCATAGGTAGAGTCAGAGAGGCTGGAGTGACAGTAGATGAGCTGGAAAGAGGGGGACGCTGCAGGGAGAATCACTGAGAAGAGTTAGAGACTGTGGTGAAAGGAGGAGGGTTGATGGGAAGAAATGAGGAGGTCTTGTTGAGTGGTTGATCAGCAGGAGAAGGGCAAGAATCAGTGTGCTTGAGTGAGAGAGCAGCTGTTGAAGGAAAAATGAGAAGTGGACTGGGAATGAAAGAGAGGTCGGTGAACACAAGCACCTGCTGTATAACCAATGTGTGCTATGTAGCTCAAAGAGGGCCTTTTTCACATGGCTTCCACATAGTTTCCCCAGCCTCCACCTAGCTGTGCAAACTGTACTTATGTGAAGTCATTGAGATGACAAGAGAAGGATGTGTGTATGTGTGTGTGTGTGCGCGCGCGGGCACGTGTTGCAGGGGGGTCGGGGAGGTTTGTCCTTGCACTCAAATCATCACATTATGTTTCTTCTTGTGGATTTTAACAAATGAGCAGAATTCCTCCCGTCACAGCCCTCATGTTATTCCTTAAATCAGCTGACTGTTTACTGGGGTGTGCGACTGATCAGACCTCAGACTAGAAATTTGACATCATGTTCTCAGCAATGAGCACATTGATCTAGAGCGCAGCGGGATAATCTGTGTGCAAAGGACAGAAGATAATGATCTCATAGAGCAGAACTTTTGTCACATTGTGTAAAACAAAGGCTCTCTTCTTCTGCCTGGCTGGCTGACTCCAGGCCCAAGGATTATGATGTCCATTGTGGGGGAAAAGGCAGATTTACAACACCATTGCCATGTCCTCTTTCATCTAATATCTGTTGAGGAGGGTGGTGTTTTGAAGGTAGACTAGCATAGGGATTTACAGTGACGCATAAAGGCCTCTGTTCAAAAGCAGTGGATATCACATAAGGCCACAAATGGCTTAGTGAATTTGCCAGCGCATGAAAGCATGACAAGGAGAGAGAAATCATGCTACGAACGATAAAGGCTAGAATGAATACCGAAGAGAACATCAGAACATGCAAGGACATGTGACATGGTATTCGTGTATGTGGAGAATAGCTATGAGAGGAGTGATCTGGAAAATGCTTTCATCATACATGCCTTGTATGAAAGAAAATTTAGGTAAAGGCACATGTGTTTGTTATTCTTCAAGGAAACCACCAACAGAGGGGGTGCGCTCAACAAATTAGTGAAATAATCCAGGGATTTCTTTCAGTCTTGGGCAGTATAAGTCTGTTTCATGGTTCACCCTATCGTCACCTGCCAAACAACAAGGAACATTTGTACACATATCTCTGCTACCTTACCTTATTTTATGAGAGGTACATCACATGTTGAACATCTAGTGAGGGAGGATGTGTTTGCGGCACAGTCGATGATATACGAGCGAGTTCTATTTTTACACGTTATGATAAATCCTTACAAACACAGATGGCTTATGGGGGATTAAGGCTGGACTCCCTTCCTGATGCCCCCCGGTGAGTTTGAATGAGCAATATCTGGCTCATCAGTACCAAAGTGCACGCTCTACCGCTGAGCTACTGCCATCCCCTTCCTATTTGCGCCAGTAAGAATTGGTCTAATGGTAAATTGGCTCATTTTTATATAGCACTTTTCTAGTCTGGCGATCACAAAAGCCACTTTACAATAGAGTCTTCAAATTTACCCTAACATGGAGAAATCAGGCTGCGTACTCTCCTGCTGCCCCCTGGTGGGATCAAACCCACAATGTCTGACTTTGAGGCATGGGGGATTGAGGATGGATGGCCTTCCTGACACATCAGGAAGGCCATTAGGATCAAACCTGTGACGTCTGGCTTGTCATTTCCTGATGCATGCCCAATAGTACAATAAGTGAAACTTTGGAAATGAGTCGTAGTGAGTCCAAATGGGTTCTTGGGTTAACAGAGTTTAAATCCAAGTGGTAGGTTCATTATGAGTCTGTGTGTTTGGAATTACTCACTAGCAAAACCTCCAAATATATTTTGTCTAGATTGGACTAAAATGAACTGATAACAGGAAAAGGCTGCTGACTGGACATTTTCTAAATGTGGATATGGAGATATGGCTGACTAGGTTAACAAAGGAAGGTAAAAAATACAATTTCATTGCAATACAATGCAAGCTATTGATTCATTTCTAAGTAAAAAGGTGCCATGTAGTAAGCAGTTAGTAAATCACTGGTAAAAGGGAGGGGATTGTGAGCTTATTTGAAACACCGAGAAAATTCATTTTGATTTGTTGGTCCGTTAAATGAAAACTGCTGATGAAATCTAAATCTTTTCACTTAATATACCTGGGGGTCATAGTAGCTTGATGTCAGAACACGTGCTTTGAGAACTGATGAGCTAAATGGTGCAGGTTCAATCCCACTGCAGGGCGTCGGAAAGGGCATCTGACATCAATCCCCCGTGGTCCATCTAAATCCATGTCCACCCCCATGATAAAGGGCCTAATCGTGACACATAATAGGCCTCTCTCACTTAGTATACCGGTTCTGCACCTCTAATCCAACTTAACAGCCCTCAAGCTGCCTCTGGCTGATGCTTGTTAAACAGAATATATTTCCTTCTCTCTCGCTCTCTCTCTCTCTCTCTCTCTCTCTCGATCAATAGGTGTTTTGATTGTCTGGTTGTTGGCAGAGACCTGTGATTGCAGTCAGACCATTCATTTTTTTCTTAGCATGAGTGGTTGTGACCTGGTCTGAAGAAAATCTATTAAGAGTTACCAAAGTTCCCAGAATAAGACTTGGTGTCTCCAACAAAAGCTTTTTGTCCACTGAGAAGGAAAACGATTCATCTGGATCAAACATCTGCTTTAGGTTTTTTTCTGCCACCACCAAACACCCATAACCAATCGGAGATGCTATTAAAACCCCTGGTTTTACAAGCTATTCAAGATACCACAGCTTCAAGATTGCCCCCTTTGTGTGCGTGTGCGTGTGCGCGCGCGCGCATGCGCGTGCACTTGGTCAAACTGGTGTCTATGTGTTTCATCCTGATGTAAATGCAACTATATTGCTGTGTGTCACCATCTGAGCAGTGGTTTATATTGACAAGTGGCTAGTGTGCAGTCGATGGATTGGTAAAAAGAAAGGAATTGTAAGAGATGTCTTGCTATACAAATTGCATTTTCTCTTTGTATAATGAATCCGAAATTAATGGGAAGACACAAGTGAAAGGAAATGCCACAGTTATCTCTTCCTGAGGCTAATATACATTACCTTCATCTCTGAATAGTAAAGTTGAGAGTTGTTCCTTAATTGGTGGTAAAATTTGGGTTTGGATTGATACAAAGGATGGGTCAATATAGGCAGCATGTTGGCTGAATGATTATTGCTGTTGTCTCACGGCAAGAAGATCCTGGGTTCGAACCCCAGACGATCCCAGGTCCTTTCTGTTGGGAGTGTGCATATTCTCCGTCTGTGGTTTTCCTGCGGGTGCTCCAGTTTCTCACCTTCAAAGACATGTATGTTGGGGTTAATTCTCCTGCCTGTGCTCCGACCGAGGTAATTAGAAAGAGGAACTGGAGTTGGTCCCTGGGCTCTGCACCTACCCTCTGCTGCGAGCTACACAACTAGGCAAGGCTGGGTTAAAAGCAGAAGATGACTTTTCCCAAGGGGATTAATAAAAGTGTGTGTGTGTATGCATGTGTGTATATATATATATATATGTATGTATGTGTATGTGCCTGGCATATTTTTCACTGGGTTGACGGAAACGGCTCCTATGACATCTATTAATATTTACTATCTCCGTTCATCCCATCTTAAAGTTCTGGTGTCATAATAGTCGTACACTATTTGTTCACCTTAGAACTTTAGAAAACAAATGGGCTTTGATTGATGATGGAGATTTTATTTACTCCACAAGAGAGGAATGTCAAACCAGGACTCTGCATAATTTCATCGTGTTTGAATATTTACTTTGTGTGCACCGTACTATACAGTCATATAAAGAGTTATTTCCCTTTTTTGTGTTAGCAAGGACAGGGAATCTTTCCACAGACACCTGGCATCAGCTCTGTGGCCTTTTGTGAGCCAACATCAGTCTCAAGCTTCTCTGTCTTGTAGCTATCTTCGTTCACTCATGTTGGATTATGCAGTCGGTTTTCCAGCTGAGATTTGGGAGGGATGTCTTTCACTTGGAAGAACAAGAAATTGCCTGAATCATAAAATGGCATTGATTGCGGCATGACTCGGTGGTAGAGCAGACGTCTGGTGATCGGTAGGTTGCAGGTTTGATCCCCGCACCTGCAGAGAAGCGTGTTGAGGTGTCCTTAATCAAGACAAAATTCTCCTAGTAGTTTTGCCCTGTGACGGACTGGTGACCCTTCCAGAATATTTCCCCGCCTTTTGCCCAATGAGAACTGAGATGGGCTCCAGTTCCCCCACGACCTGATTTTGGATGAGCGGTTAACGATGGATGGACGGATGAATAAAATGGTATCGTCCTGGAGAGGGCAGCATGCTGCCCTCCCCAGTCCTGCAGTAGTACTGGTGCAGTAGGAGTGGTTCCTAACCCTATCATTTGATATAGCCTGCTTTTGTTTGACACTAAAATTGTTTTTAAATATAGTCTTTTTTCTTTATTATTATTATTATATGAATGGTGCCTTTCAAACACAGCTTATTATTCGATAATTCAGGGACATTGGTGATCATTATTATTGTCGATGTTGTTGTGGCATTGTTGTTACTATAATCATTATTTGTGGTGATATGTCACATGGTTTTGTTATCTATTTTGTTTGTTATTCAAACAAGATGAGTCAGAGGTGTCTTATTGTTGTCAATATAATCAATTGTGAAACTAAAATACAGGATAGTTATCTCAGTGGTGTTGTAGTAAACAACAGTTGGATCTTTTTCTCTGGGTTCTTCAACCTATGTATTTATTATTACTATTATTATTTTATCATTACTATTTGTATTGTTGTGGCCAAGCCGGTTTGGAGTGAGGTAAGAGGAAGAATGGAAATAGTATATGCTGTGGTGCTGCCATCATAGTTGGGAGATGACGAGGTTAACAATTATGATTAGTAATGTAGACATGACACACACACACACACACAAACAGGATTTGTATTCCGGCCGTTTTTCCCCGCTAGCGGGGGTTGACCGGTCCATGGATTCGTCTCCAAGTCATTGACTCTCCATGAATTTTTTTGTTGTGGAGCGAAGTTCTTATGACCGGATGCCCTTCCAGACGCCAACCCTTTAGTCGCCTCTTACGACACGCAGGGATACGGTGGATGAATTCTGACCCCCATCCACAGAGGGGAGCAGTTAGGGGAACAGTGTCTTGCTCAAGGACACCTCGACACGCTTCTCTGCAGGATCGGGGATCGAACCCGCAACCTTCCGATTGCCAGGCGACCGCTCTACCCACTGAGCCATGCCGCCCCCATTAGTAATGTAGACATGAAGGGTAGTAAATTGTTGGAATGTATCCTTGTCCAGATTTAAATCTGTGAACATAGTTTTTTCATATGTAAGCATAGATATGCTTAGACACTTCTGTCAATTGAAGAAGAAAAAAGCAAGAAAGAGGAAATATTTAGTCACGGTACAGTTCTGCTATAATGGCATTGGTTATCTACATTTAACTCATCCTATTGTATAGGAGCAGCTGTAGCGTCCAAGAACCAACTCCAGTTCTTTATCCTATTGCCTTGCTCAGGGGCACAGGCAGGAGTATTAACCCAGTGTATCCAAAGATATGGATCACAGATGAAAATGGGCACTGAACATTGGGATATGAGGTATGGTGTTTAAGTATTAAGTATTGTTTGATTTATTTATTTTTCCATCTGAAGTCCTGGTTTACAATGTAGTGCTCATTAGCAACAGCAGACTTCTGACCAAATGGTCAGGCTTTCAAATGAGAGAGACACGATGTAGAGAAAAAGAGGGGGAGAGAGAGATTGGATCTATGGTTGACTGGTAAGGGGGGGCGATTGTCAGGCTCCCTGTCAGACTTGCAGTTAACCAACGATAAGAATAATTATTCAAGTCTAAATCCCATCTCCAACACACTGTAATGACATGCACGTGCGTGCACTAGGGCACTTGTACACACACTCACACTCTACCAAGAAATTATTCTACAGCCATCCACTGCTACCCAGAACCCACACAAGACTGGTGGGATTTGTTCCTTGATGTACCCGTGTGTGTTTGTCTGAGTGAATGTGTGAAGGAGATTGGTATCCATCTATATATTAATTGGATTGATCATAGGCTCATAGTCGAGATGAGTCCTACGGTACTTGTGTGGGCGGGAAGTAGTTGAGTAACCAAGGTAAGCGTCAGAGTGCACATCCTCGTCTTGTTGTTGTTTTTTTGTCCTTGGGTTACACAAGCCACTCTTCCATCTTTTTCTCTTGATGCCTCAATACTTCTCTCCATCGTCAGATGTGTGTTCACACCATGTGCAGGTGTTGAAGCCCGGACTTGAATGTTAAGTGGTGACATGCTTCCAGACACTAGGGATAGTTCATTAAAGATGTTCTCAGAACTAAAGGTGAGGCGTGATTCTTTTTCTTCCCGTCAATCTCATCCTCCCCTTACAGATAATGTCATGAACAGTATTGTGAACTGAGTGAATCCCCAGTGACGGGGTGAGTTTCATAATAACGTTATCTGTTAATGAGAACCTATTCATGTATTGATCGCTACAGGGCTGCTGTAGTGCAGTATTGGAGCATGCACTTCAGGAACTGATGAACCCAAGGCTGTGGGTTTGAACCCACTACAGGGCATCAGGAAGGGCATCTGGCCTTGATCCCCTAAGCTCTATCTAATTTGTGCTTAAGGCCCAGAATGGAATCCTACTCTACAGAACCGTCAGGACCTGAATGGACGATTTCACAGTAACGACAGAATCGGTCGCAGGCTGTCCATGGATTCTGCAGGGGCTTGAAAAGTTGATGCAGTGAGCCTGGATTTTAATTCAGCCAAGTCAAGATCTATTCTACTGAGGAAAGGGAAAATGGGGGCAATGGTCCTGTTCAACATCAAGGGCTTAGCCATCCCAACCATCACAGAGAAGCCTGTCAAGAGCTTAAGCAAGGTTTTTGACAGTTCACTGAGGGACATGAATTCCATTCAGTTGACCTGCACCATGTTGAATGGCTGGGTGACATCTGTGGACAAGTCTAGCCTCCCTTGGAAAGTTTAAACCATGGGTGTATGAGCATGGCACTCTTCCTAAAATCCTGTAAACCCTTGTTTTCTTAATAGTTCAGATTTTTAGTGATCCTAAGAGAGGAGGCCCAGGAACCACATCAGGAGATGGCTGGGGCTCCCAACAAGCCTGAGCAGCATCACACTCTACAGTCACCACAACAAACAACCACTGCCCTTCAAATCCTTGAAGGAGGAATTCAAGGTGACAATAGCTAATTGGGGTCTGATCAGTACGGTGTTAAAAGATCTGACGATTCCAGAAACATCACTGAAGATGTGTCCTATGGCATGAGAAGATGTGTGTGTATATACACAGAATATACCTTTCTGATACTTTCATTTCTAATTGAATATTTCTGCTAATGTACCAGGGGCGGCATGGCTCAGTGGGTAGAGCGGTCGCCTGGCAATCGGAAGGTTGCGGGTTCGATCCCCGCACCCGCAGAGAAACGTGTCACTGTGTCCTTGAGCAAGACACTGTTCCCCTAACTGCCCTGCCCTATTATAGACTGGTGACCTATACAGGGTGTACCCCGCTTTTCGCCCAATGAGAACCGAGATGGGCTCCAGTTCCCCCGTGACCCGATTTCGGATCAGCGGTTGGTGATGGATGGATGGATGGATGTTAATGTACCAGTGAAAACCTAGTTCATTAACATGTATCTTAATCGTAACCCAAATATGACATGGCTGATGTGTGACCACAAAGACATGTTTGCAGATGTAACATCACTTTCTCCCAATTCCTCCTCTGCAATTACCTCCACCGATTCATTTTCTGACACCCTGTAATCTCCAGCACCAGAGCAGATGTTGTGTATCATGCAACAGGCTGTAATGACCTTGATGTGAAGAGAACATAAGGTATACTGTCGTCCAACTGCACATAAAAATTCAAACTGAGAGAATGAGGTGCATAATAGATCGAACAGTGGAATATGATAGAACTGCTCACATCCTTAAAAGCCATTCAGAAGACACAATCAATTATAGAGCATGCCCAGGAATGATGGATTTTAATACTGCACTCCTCCTTGGCGCTTACTGGCTTCTTGAATTCGGTGATGGTTGCACTGCCCTCTTAATCCCCCAGAATGAGATATCCCATTTCTGATTAGAGAAGGATGATCAGTTGGCCTCTAATATATCCATTCTTTTTCATCAAAGGTAAAAGTAAGTGATTATAAAAGCACATGAATTGAAATATTAGCTTCTATTCTCACATTGAGATTGTAATTCTGCCTTTATAATGTAAAGGCCAAAAGAGCAGATCTCTAAGACAAATATGCGAGGTAGAATTTGTATTGAATGGGTGCATAGAAAAGATAAATGCACGATGACCTTGTTCTGGTTGATCTTTTTTAAACTATCTTTTTCCTTCAACACACTGAAGTTCTGTGCAGACCCTGGCCAGACGATCAATGCAACGATCTGGATGGTCACTCCCTGCTTGTAAAATGATAGATGGGAACAGGGTACCATTTCAGTTGCCGGCTGTGATAGTCAATGCTGGTGGCTTGGTTCTTGTGTGGTGGCCATCTGTAGCACCATTAGCCTTTATAAATGCTGTATGGCACCCCAAACCAGAAAATCCTGCCCTGTATTTCAAAATCATAAAAAGACCAACAACATGGGGGCCGCGTTAACTCGGGTAGAACACACGCTTTGGGAACTAATGAGCCAGAGGCTGTGGGTTCAAACCCACCGCAGGGCATCGGGAAGGGCATCTAACTCGAGTCCCCCATGCCTCCCCCGGGATGGACCGGCGACCTTTCCAGGGTATTTCTCCATCTCACGCCCAGTGATTGCTGGGATAGGCACCGGCAGATTCATAACCTGACTTTGGATAAGCAGTTGATCACGATGTGACATACTAGCTTTCTCCCTGCAAACATGTTCTATGGCAGCCTCTTTTCCTTTAGCCCAGTAATCAAGATGATGATAGCGAGGCATTTGACAGTTGGTTTACTAAAAGGCCTCACACTGAGAAAGTTACTCATTATCTTCCTCTCCTGCTGAATGGCACCATTCTTTATCCAGTGTGCTTCAGGCACCCTCAGGGCTGAAAAAGTATCCATTTGGCGGTTTGTGTGCACAGTTCTAACCTCTCGCACAGAGAAGAGGGATTGAGGGTACTGGGCCTGCCAGGCGGACACACTCTCCCAGCGACTTAACTCGGGTCCTGCTTCTCTCGAGCTCTGCTGCGATTCCATGCGGATGATTTTCGTACTTAAGCTACAGCGCATGCTATCAATAGAGAGCCAGGCATTGGTTTGGAGTTTGCCTGCTGTACCTAGATTTTAATCCTCATTTGTGAAGGCAGCATGAGGCAAAACTCTTATGTGGGGGTTAATTACATGATGCATGTTGACTTCCCACTAGTGAGCTCCAGTCGTGTGTGTGTGTGTGTGTGTGTGTGTGTGTGTGACTGACATCGGATGACATAATGGCTCAATTGGGTAAGTGAGCTGTGAAATGACAATGAGCGCGAGGGAGCTCCCTCTGAACGTCTCCTGGAACGCACCGCAGATAACTTCTGTTGAAATTCACATTCAGTAGCCCCTTAGCTACTGAACCAAGTTACATCTGATTAGAATAATTAAAGCACTGATGTACTGACCAAATTAACCAGCTTCCATCCATTCTTGCAGAATTTCTGGGACAGGACAGATTACATTCCTTTCAACCAATCATGATCAGTTGCATCATCTATTTTTACTGATGTGCAGCAGTCTACGAGCCTCGAACTTGGCACAATGTCTAAGCCCAGGACAATGTGTGGCCACCCAAGAGTAAATTTTGAACACCGGGGTTTTGCTGTGATCTGGTCTATGTTAAGACAGTTTTACACGGCCTGGTTTTCATGCAGATAGATATAAATACATCATGGCAGCAGCATGTTGCTTGTGCCATACATGTGACGGAACAACCCGCTTTTTCTGTGAGGATCCAACTAACATCAAGACACATGGTACAACGTGCTACACAGTGGGTGAGGGAAGGAAATAATAAAGTCTTATGTTTGCGCAGTGAAAATTGGGTAGGTATGAGTTCTTAAAATTCACCAATGGCTTCTCTGCGTCATTACTGGCATTTCTGCCTCAAATCTACTTTGATGTAAAAAAGGGAATCTTGAAATCTCCTTCAGCATGTGATTCAAAATTAATTTGATTCTCTAGTACTGAGAGGAAAATAAGAGTCAGATGAAGTTCTGTCAATTGGATTCATACTTTAGTCCAACTGTTGTGGTTTTTAAATACTCTGTGGTCTACTACTTTCTACAGTCTTGGTATACTATTGATGTGTGGTCATTGCCATCTGGTGGTCTTCCACCAGAAACTCAGTCGGAAGAGATTTGCCAAAGACCTACTCTAAAACAGACTCTTGAACAAATCCAGGTTTATGTAGCATGTCATTGAAATAAAAAAAAGTAGGACCAGTGTATAGCGATATAGCTCTGTGGGTAGAGAGGTCATCTGGCGATCGGAAAGCTGCAATCTGGATCCTCGGTCCTGCAGAAAGCATGTTGAGGTGTCCTTGACCAAGACACTGAACCCCTAAATGCTCCTCGGGTGCTAGATGGTGGCTGCTCACTGCTCCTGTTCAATAATCTCATTGATTATATAACAAATCGTAACTTATTACATCTACCCTAGCAATGTCCTACTGTCTTCCCTTCCTTTCCGTCTCCTAATTCGTTCTTGTCATTTTGTTCGGCCTGTAATAGTCCCCTTCTTTATTTCCTGACCACAGTTTGTATTTCAGATACTCACTTCCACTTGGGAAGGCTTGTATGACGAATGTAGAAGAAGAAGAAAAAAAATGTCGAATGCTATTCACCAGTTCTGGGCGTCACCCTTGCACCTCCTTTGTGGTCTGTGTAAGATTTTTTTTTCCAACCTACAATTCATTCTTATGCCTCAGCAAGGACTGGAGAGAATCGATATCGTTTCCATCCCAAAGTAAGAGACCTCTTTGATCACAAGTCAAACTTGCCATCAAGTTTCAATAGGCTGAAAGTTGCCATGGGCAACTTGAGTGCATGTTGAGTCACCGATGGTCTCCGCTACATAAATTCACAAGATTCTATTAGTACTACAGTTGTTGGCTGCTCCTGTTAGGGGTCACCACAGTGAATCATCCATCTCCACCTCTACTTGTTCTCTGCATCTTCTTCTGTCACACCAGCCACCTGCATGCCTTCCCTCAGCACATCATAAACCTCCTTCACTCTGGCTTGGCAGCACCCTATTCGGCATCCTTATCCCAGTTTACCGAGAATCTCTCCTCCGCACATGTCCAAACCATTAGGATGGGGTGGATCACTGAAGCTAAATACTGCTTTGCTGCTATTACAATACTTACCAGGGATATTTTGCTATGCATGATTAAGGGTGACTGTGGACTGGATGAGGCTATTCCCTTTTCTGAAAGGGTGGAAGGTGACGGGTGTCAAACATCACGTTTGACATTCCTCAGAAAACCAACCTGACAACATTCGACAAAAAAACGAGAATATAAGATTTATTTATTTTTAGCTTCCATGTGTCTGTGCCCAAATTAGCTGATATGACAGCAGGCTATATGATTTCATCAAATTGTTTGACAACTTTATTGTGCATTTATTGTATTGCCTCTTATTATTGAATGACGTGTAACGGTTTACAATTAGGGTATATTAACATGTGCTAATAAGTTTTAACTAACCCTATTAACAGTTAATACAGCAATTATCAATGTCTTCATAATATCTATTAAGGGTTAACAGGGTATAAATAAATAATAAACATCTTTAGTATATGGCTACTACTACAGACGGTTGTTTGTTAATCAACTATCAATGCTTATTAATGGTTAGTTAATGTACCCTTATTGTAAAGTGTAACTGAATGACGTAACCTTCATGAAAGTGATTGTCAGCTTGGCAACAGAAGTACCATGCACAGGAAATGCTAAATGCTGTTACCTTTACGTTTCAGTTTTTCATCTGTATTCCATAAGTGCATTTTCTATTAAATGATGAAAGCAATTCATACCAGATAAAAATCCCAATTAAAAAGGCACATCAGGACTAGCATGAAAGTGTATGAACCCTACCAGTGCACATGCCTGATATGTACCAGATTCATGCATTTTTAAAAATTCTAAACCAGACGTGTGCAGAGGTGGGGTTCATGTGCCTGATAACATTTCTTTTGGCCTTTATAATTTCATAGTCTCCCCTTTTTAGCGTTATGCTACTTTGCAGGCCTGCAGGTGGACTGCAGGACAAAAGAGCAATAATAATCTCCTTTGTAGGAACAGTACATATTGATATACATTTAGAATGTAAATACATGAGATTTAGCCACTAGGCTAATTTTTATCTGTTCCTAGCAATTAGGGGTTCAGTGTCTTCCTCGGGGACCCTTTGACAAGCTTTCTAAAAAGCCCAGGGATCAAACCACCAATCTTCCAGGGTGGCACAGGTCAGTGGGTAGAGTGGTCTTCTGATGATCGGAAGATTGCAGGGTCGATCCCAGCACCTGCAGAAAGCGTTTCAAGGTGTCCTTGAGCAAGACACTGAACCCCCAACTGCTCCCTGAGTGCCACATGTTGGCAGCTAACTGCTCCTATACAATAGGATGGGTTAAAATGCGGGGAATTCCAAATTCCCCTTGTGGGACCGATAAGGGAATCTATTTATTTACTAGATGACTCCCTCACCTCACCTCCTGATCTATGGCGTCAGCATCTTTCAGCTTATATGATTTTTTTTTCCCTTTTTGTTGTTTTACAAGATTTTATTTTTTTTCACAATGTATTTTGTTGGGGTAGATCTGGGGCAGATCTGCAGGCCCATCGCATTGCCGTTTGTTCCACCCAGCCAAAGCTAGGTTTAAAGAACCAGCAGCTCACATATTGATTCAACACTTGCAAACCTGTATGCAAAAATATAGGATAATCACCATCTCAGTACTCAGCCAAAACGACACAGAATTTTTTTCCAGAATTTTATTCTTGAAATTATTTTATAAAAATGTCATTTACGTTTCAATATATTTAGATTTTCTTCACCAATAACAATTTGGCTATCCCCTCCCTCCATGCCCGCGTATTCATTGTAGGGCTATACCCTTTCACACAGACCTTGTGCAATGATCTCAGTGCCATGGTGGACAGAGGGAGGAGAAAGGGTCAGACAACTGGTGAGGGTAGTCATTCTAGTTCTGGGGTAGGATGAGGTATGGGTTTGGGCCTATTACAGAGCATGCCAAGGAGGGGTTGAAGGAAAAAGGAAAGGGAGGTTTGGTTACATACTACTACATCACCACTGTTAATACCGGTAAGATAACCACAGAACGAGGTAAAGAAAGGGAGAAATCAATTTGATAATGACCTGAATATGATTGGTGTCAGAAAAATAGAGCATGTTCAAATGGCTCAATGTATTCGATGATGCACAAAATAGCTCTTTTGCTGTTCATCGGCAATCTTTGATATCAATTCCTATCCATGGATGTGTATAAAGAAATTGACAGATCAGGTATATAACTTATTTTCCCCGACAAGGTCAGTTGTTCAGAACAGACAATGCCAACCAACTTAGCAGTAGCCCTGAAGACCGTTTTAGCCCTTGGTCATCTTGCCAACACAAAAATACAGTCTATTGAAATACAGCGAGTAAAATAGGCATTTTACCAAGTCAACGTCGTGTTTGTTGATCTGTTGGGTCGGCATTACTTAAATACTCTTGTTCTTCCTCCCAGGATCTTAAAAAGGATAAAGGCTGCAGACAACAAGGCTAGGTTTGGGCATTAACAATATATCTCTTGTGATGTCGCATCAACTGTCCACCAAGGCAGGCTAAAACATTTTGTTTTTCATTCCAATAAGACTCTGTTCTTCATTTGGCAATATGATCACTCCTGCAACATTTTTTCAAAAAATTCATCTTCACTGCTGGTATGAATTGCTTTGAACAAAATCGAGCAATAAAAATAAAAAGTCATGATAAATACTTTAACTTAAGCTGTTTTTTTTGTTTAAAAAAGGCTTCTTCAGGTAAAAAAGGAATATAATAATAATAATAATAATAATAATAATTGCACAAAACCCTAAGGTCACTCAAGACAGTGATAGTCAAGCTGGCCTTCCTAAAAACCTACACTGACATTTTCCAAAGCCAATTAAAACTGACAGTTTAGCTGCATCCACACAAATATATGTTCTTGGTCTTTTTCAACAAGTAAAAACAAAGCAATGACTACATCAAATTTTGAAGGAAACTGGTACTGGACAGGAATATCAAAAAGGACATGTGTCCGTTTTGTTACTTTCACAACATTATAGTGTAATTGGTGTGTAGGGACAAAAGGGAATTTAACATCTGGAAATGTGGGCCTAATAAAGGATGTATTGGAATAGGCATTATCTGCATTCCCTCAAATGAGTGTATTTAGGTCAATAAGAAATGTAATTTAAATAACATAAAGATTGGCTTACTATCTGAATTTGTGTAGAAGTTGTGTGGTTTAATATCCTTTGTTAATCGTGTATGCCAGAATCAAAGAAACATGTTATTTTTGCAGTTCTACTGAAATGTATGTTCAATTTATATTCATGGGAGAACTATCTAGTCAGTGCATCTACCCTAAAGTTACAACTATCGATTATTTTCATAATCGATTGATCTATCGTTAAGTCAAAAATACTGATGAACGCCCATCTTACGTTTCCGGAGTCGAAAGTCACGTCTCAAAACTGTTTAGTCAGCAAAAACAAAGTACAAAAAAATCAAGTATTCATTCCATAAAGATATAAATAGGAGGGCAAGCAATTCTTAGCACTTATGAAACGCCAACCAACAAATGTTTAGTATTTCTACCTGATGAATGACTCCAACAATTATTTGACTACAAAACTGTAATTAATAAATTGACTATAGATCAACTAATCGATTAATGAACTAATCGTTTCAGCAGTAATGTAGCCAGGAAAGATACGCAGTTATCAAATTAGTGTTAAACTCATAACATAAAACCAAGATGAAAACATGACACACTTAAAACTATGATAAGACAGCTGAACAAGCTTAAGGCATTTAGGGTCATTCCTTCAAGAACAAAAAGGCCTTTCCAACCTATGTGATCTGTCAAAATAACCCCGACTCACAATGTGTATGAATTGTGATTCAAAATCAGCCCTTCGTGGCCACAGAATCAGGTGGCACACTGCATTACTCCTCTAAAATGGGGGACCCAATGTGAGTAGGCACCCTCATAACTTCAGATAGCAGCCAAATAACTTTCTTGAATGAGCAAGGCTATTTTCAGTGTACTTAAGTTCAATTTACAGGTATCCTTAACAAAATGTGAAAACAATTCACATATGGGACCTAGCTTGAGAGGGTTTTTTCCAAAGTCTTAAAATATTTGTAAAGACCGCAATTTTATGAGAACGTTCACCACTGGACTGAAGTTACTTCACACAGGCACTCTTTATATTTGCAATGTACTCTGTACAGTGTTTAAATATTTGCTGGCCCTCTATACTTTTGGCCTTTTCCTTGAGAGTCTGAGTACGTTGCCAAGTGGAAATAAAATTAGCCAGAGTACTATTTAATGTGATCAATCCTTTTTTTTTTTTTTTTTTTTTTAGTACAGGACTTTAGAAAATAGGGCACAATGTCTGCAGGGCAGCCCAGTCTAAAAACATAGGCCAGTGATGCAGGTTAAGTAATTTATCAAATTCATATGTAGATGAAAAGCCCTATGTGATCTCCCTTAAATAAGCCTGCAAAGAATCACTAAACCAAAGGATCAGAAGTTTGGAGGGAATTTTAGTGGGGGAGGATGTTTCCCTTCAGTTTTGAGGGATATTAATCGCAAAATACTGAGGAGTGATGCAATAGATACAACACCTTTTAAAGTTACTAGGGCTAGTTTAAAACCAGGGTGTTAAAATGAGTGACTGAGCTGAAGCCATTTGAGGTAGACGGACAGATTATGTCAAGAGTACAGGCGTTAATGCTGTTAGAACCAATCGATAAGCTTACCAACAAACTGTCAAAGTCAAGAACCAGATGTTATGACATTTTGTTTCTAGCTTATGGAGACTACCTGGGACTCCACCTGAGACACTGACTGGGGGAGCTGACCATGTGCATTTAGTAGTTAAGTATTATGGACCATGGAGATTTGAGTGGAGTGCAATAGAGAGCACATCGGGGGTGATGGTTGGGAGGGGGGTTGATTAACGCAACAGGTTATTTACCAGTAGGAAGTCAAAACCATATATCCCCATCGTCCGTAAGTCAACAGCAGCATTTAAACCTTAAGCCATATAATAAAACATTTGAAGATTAATTTACAAGGTTTCATCATTTAAATGTGGTATCTGACCTTTGTCTTGATGTTTCCCTATGAGATATCACCCAACCCCACAGCCACAAGACCAAACTCAGATTCCAGACCTCATGCCCTTTTAACAGTCTCACATTATTCTAGAGAAGAGATAAAAAATATATACTATTGACTTCCAGTGTAGGTTTACTCCTTTTCTTTTTGTCTGTTTTCAAGTAAAAAAAAAAAAAGATTTCCTTTGTCACAATACAAGTTTCTCTCACACACACATGTATATATATGTATGTGTGTGTGTGTATGTATGGAGGAATTGTAAGCTGAGAAGTTAGGCAAAGTATTTAAGTTCATTTGGACGTTCTTCATTCAAACGAGAACGCATGGAACGCTTTTCCAGTTTCCCCTGTGAGGAGGACAAATTTTGAAGGATTGGGCAGCACTACAACATCACATAACTACTTAAGAGCCGGCAGCTAGGTAAACAAAGAGGAAATGGATCAAAGGTCTGAACGTACAAGGCAGAGAGATGGGCAGATGATATGTCTCTCTGTGGCATGTGCATTGCCCTACATCTGATAGTAAGAGAGTGTACAAAGTTCAATGGAAGATTAGAGAGGGGGAGACAAGAGGGAGAATTAGATAAAAGGGAAGAAAGCATTTTTATTAAGTGTGAATAGAGCTAAAGAGATAGTGCAAGACTGTGAGATGGATGGAGGTGAGAAAAGAGATTTTGTATTCATAGTTCATCGATAAACTAGGTGTGATATGGTGCCAGATTTGAAGTTGAGCTGATGGTTGGGCACAAAACTGTGCTGGGGATTTTTCCGTGTGCAAACATCCTTTGCATACAGGCCCATGCATGAGTCACATGAAACCTTGGAGCAGTTCACACAGGTGTGTGACGCACCAGGCTTGTTACAAAACCCACACCGCGATCCCCCCAAGCTAACTCGCTCACTGTTGCCTCCCATCGGTGCTGCCATGGCAACAGACTTACTCGGAAACAGCTTGGTTGATATGAGGGCTTTCTCTACCATCTGGGGATGAGGATGGGGGTGAGTGTGCGAGTGGGTCAGAGTGAGGGGATGAGGGTGCAGGTGGGAGTGAGTATTGGAGTAGACGGACAGCTTCTCCTTCACTGGGATGTAACTATCAAGGGGTCGTGGGGATTTTGGGTGATAGTCCTGCAGCCCACAGCAAGGGGAAGGATCCACATCGTGACAGGCAGAACAGAGGATCGTGTCACACCTCTGGCAGGAAGCCATGGTGGAGCACCCCAAGCCGCAGCCTTGACATTTCACACTGCCGTGGGCTTTGAGCAACCACCCGTCCCTAGCATCCCGAGGCTCTCTAGAGGGGGGCCGAGAAGGGGTCTGCCTTCCCCCAATCCCGGACCCACCCCTCTCTGTGTACAAATCAATCTCATCCAAAGAGGACAGGTGGTAGGAAGAGTAGACATCAGCAGGAGGAGGTGACTGAATAGGGAAGAAGTCAGCAATGGGGCTATAGGAAGGTGGAGCCACCACAGAGAAGAGAGATGCCGATGGGCTGGGCCTTATGATCTCATCCTTCATATCTTCCTCTGTGTCCACAAACAATGGCTCTTTCCTCAGGCTCAGAGAGGCCTTCAAGACAGGCTTGCTGACTGCAGCATGCCAGTGACCAGCCCCATCGGTGACATCTACGGACTTGGACGGTCTACTTCCTCTCCTCAGGTGGTGAGGCCTCTCAATATCCATTGGTCGTACAGACAACCGAGCCATATCCACTCCAAGGCTATCCCGTCTGCGGAGTGCCTCAGCACATCCAGCTGCATCATCTCTACACCCTCTACGGAGCTCCAAAGCCTCTATTTCTGAGGCTGAACCCCGGGCCAGAGCCACGATCTCCCCCAGAAGTCGGCATTCTGCCTGAGCCAGAAAGAGCTCAAATGCCAGCTGGCGTAGATGGTTTATATCTCCTGGGTGCTCCCGCAAATGGAACTGTGAATCATAGTCACGGGAGTAGCCAATGGTGCGCATCAGAGATCGAAGTTCAGCATCAGAAATGGATGACTGCAAATGGTAAACATATGGGCCAGTGAAGGTCTGAAAAAGAAAAGTATATTAGAAGCCAGTTTGTATCTGATTTTGCACATAAAAAGTTTCATACTGCCAAATCAACCGCTATTTCTTAGTTTCTAGACAAGGCCTTCACCGTATAACATCGGTAAATAATCATTGATACGTTGATACACGGCAAGACATGACCTCACGACCTGCATTTGACCCAAAATGACATGGAATAGCTACATATTACACATTGTGCTATTTTTGTATTCTGTAAACTGGGTTTTATTCTGTATACAGAACGTCTATTGCACATCTGTCCATCTTGAGAGAGATTCCTCTCCCTGAGGTTTCTTCCTTCTCTTTTTAAATTTTTTTGCAGAACACTGAACTTGTCAGATGTGAAAATCAAAATGTCCATAAAGACTCACACATTTGCCTAAAAGGCTCCAAAACTTTGGAACTACCCTTGTGATTAGTGGAAGCTAATTAAATCAGCATTATCTTTTAAATCTCCTCTTGAAACCCTCTCTAAAAACGTGCTCTCATGTATCTTGTATTACTTGTTCTTGACCTCTTTTTAATGCATAGTTTTTATGCTCTTCCTTTGATTTGTCTTGTTTCACTTGTATTGATGTTTTTTTTTCTTTTACTTGACCTTCTTATTGATTCTGTTACTTTTTGCTGAGTTCATCTTTTTACCTGCTCTTTCATAACCTCACAGTAACATATCCAGGAAAAAATACATAAAAACGATCATTCTAAAAGGAATTCTTGCGTGTTTAAAGTGCAACAAAAATCATTTAACTAAAGATATTTAGTGCAAAGCTCATAAACGACTGTCGTCATTGGATATGATTTACGTACATTCCCTTTTTGCACTAGTTCCATGAGAGATGTCCAAGGGAGTTATTTTTGTGCTAGCCTTGGTTTGTTTGATGTGATCTTCACTACCTCTTTCCATTTTCCTTGGAATCCATTTTTATTTCAAGCACCTTAAAACACATATTTTTTTTCAAAGTCCATTGCCAGCTGAAAAGTCCCTATTCATCAGTTTAAGAATAATCTTTAGAAATATTTCTAAACAAAGGAATAGAGTCTCAATTGTTTAGATTGGAAGATTAAAACAAATATTTTTTACTTTTGTATTTACTTTCCTGTGATATTTTTATGTTCTCTTACTTCAGTATTTTCAGTGAATATTTTTAGTCACATCAAGTAATGTACTTCTTTTTCTCATTCTTCTTCAGATGTCTTAAAGTTGTATTTCTGATGCGGTAGTAAGTGGACTTGTTCTTGTATGGTACTTTCCTAGTCTAGCAACCACACAAGGCACTTTACAATGAATGCCTCACATTTACCAAGGCCCACGTGGGATATGAACCTGCAACACCTGACTGCCAGGCGACCACGGCTCTACAGTGATCTGACTGTATATGACTGACTGTATATGCGCTAAAATATATAATTTGTTTACCCCTGCATAGTTACAGAAATGGATCTAACCAGTGAATTTTGCCCTCGTTCCTATGACTGATACAGAAATTTGTAAATGCCAGCACTGATTACATACGAAGTTCCATTTTTTTTTTTTATGTTCATGACTAGTCCCCGCAGTGTGAGGGTGGACACGGACCACAGTGAATAAATAATACAGTAGCCAAGTGTCAGGAACTGATGGCTGAGAAAGTCATAGATGCCACGCTAAAATAAAAGCTAAATTTAAAAAAGTTTAAAAGGCCCACCTTTATACATCTGAACTCCTTCTTCCAGGGGAAGAGTAGTACATTGGTGCTTATGGTCTCCAGGGTGAGAAAGGCCCTTTCAAGACCTTTGAGGTTGCATCCTCTCTGGCAGCGAAGAGAGTTCTCTACAACCTCATAGAAACGGACCATACGAAAACGTTGACCTGGATCCGGCTGGTAAGCCCCTAGCAGAGCAGTGGCTGTGGAAAGTAGTGCCTCACTGTCCTTATGTCTGCCTCTACCCTCTTCTAGTGCAGCACCTGTCCCTGCATTTGCCCCCACATCTTCCAGGCGCCTCTCCAGTGCTGCCACATACCTCCGGAATAAGTCTTCTTTTAACTTGGCATCCATTATCGGCAGCAGACCTCTCAGTCAGCTGTGATACCTTTCTCAGACAGTCTCGCCCCTTTTAGGATACCCAACGCCAGAAAGCAGCATTCAAGCCTCAGCTCCACTGTCTGTCGCCATCAAATACTATACACCCACCGGCGCACACTTTGCTGAGGACTTTAAAGAGAGGAGGCCGAAGGAATAAGTCTAAGTTCAGTCAGCAACATGTACTCTTCTGAACAAGAAGAGGTAACCGCTGCTTTTAATTGGCATAGCACGGCTACAGCCTGTGGGGATGCCTTCTTACAGGCATCTCTGAATTGCCCATTGGCATTGCTGATATTTTATATTTTTTTTATTTCTGCTCTCTTTCTAATCTCTATGCACCATCTGTTTGAGGCTGACACGACTGCAATTTCGCTGTGCTCGCACACACAGTACAGTTCTTGAATCCTGAAACCTGCCCTTATTCCATGGACATTCAGGCCTATGTTGTGCACGATGAGCTCATGAGTGGCTGTCACTTGATGCTTTGTTACTCCTTTTTTTTTTTCAGAGCTGCATGCAGGAATCCAGCCTCCTTTCCTGAATTTGATCCACTATGGAGTTCAAGGTCACTACGTCCAATGAGAAAACGGCCAGTTCTGTGTCTTTTCTTTTCCAAGCCCAATCTGTAATGAAAGATGAGAGGAATATGAACATACAAATAACACATGAAATGCATAAACACAAGTGAGCGCAAATCGAGGGGGAAACATTAAACTCGGATCAGATGTGGTCTTCCCATGAATTCAGCCCTAATTCAGTCGGTAATTAAAAAGACTGAAATTCAGATCATTCACAAGAAATGCCAGAAGATTTTAAATGTATCAATTTGAGGGTAGACAAAACATAACCACAGGTTAACCACCGTGACTCTGTTTGTGCATTATTTGCATTTCTGTGCTCTATTTGGGATGAGATGAGTGATCTGCAGGATTTCTATTATATTTTAGCGACGCACTGTCCTTGACCAGGTTATGGCACATAGGAGTCTCTTCACATTTGGGACACTTGAGGCCTCTGAATTTAAAAAAAGAAAGTGCCACATATTGTTAATCCTAAAGACTGCTTGACAGATGACTTGATGGCCACTTTAATATGCAATTTACAGACTGACAAGGCCCACATTTTGGAAATGACTGGTCTTAGTGAATATCCACAAGGGCATCTTTTCAGATGGCAACTACATAAGCTTTGACATCCGTTCAAAACATGTATTACAAACTAAAATAGTGGGTAGGCTGCAGTGCGCTACCGCTACTTATATTTAAGGATGCCCGATTGATAACGGTATCATTTGTATGCTCCAATGAGCCTCAATGAAATCTATGATGAGACCTCAACCGCAAGAGAGGGAGGGGTCTGCTGTCGTTTACTGGTTAGCTAGTCCTCAGTTAGCTGACACATTAACATCAGCTCGCTAGCCTTGCTAACAAACGATATGTCCTATATGACCACGTTAGCTTGCCCCACCACTACGCATCACCAGCAACCAATTCTTTTTGACAGAACCACAACGGACTTCAAGGAAAACAATACATGAATAGCTGAATGATGGTTCGTCGATCAGAAACCTCATAAATATCCCCTTGCTATTATGAACACGGGCCCCAAACAAGAGTGTAAGCAGTGAACGCCCATTTCAGCGCTACTGGCCGGCTAACGTTTACATAAACTAGCAAGGCGGCCCCCCCAAGCAGGATTCCTGGGATTTGGGGCCAATAACTTCAACATGTACTAACGCTATTTAAATAACTTTTCAAAGTTAAGTCCGTTTCTATTTTAGATTTTTTTTAAATGCTTAGGTAAACCAAAAAAGGCGTCTACTTGTACACCTTACCTTAAGGTACAGCTAGTGGTGGTTAGCTGCCCCCTTTTCGCTATTGGAAATTCCCATCATTGCATCGCGCATGCGTACATCTCTGACAGATCGTAAGCATCAGCTGGTCCACGTGTAGTCCCAGATCGTGGGCTGCGGGATCCGGACGATGCGGGAGATCACGCAATTCTGTCTAAACACTCGGCCTCTCGACAGCGCCTTTGGCACTGCCCAGTCAAAAGTACGTGATATCCTAGAGGTATCCGTTGTAAATGAACATTCACGTGTTCGTCACATCACGTCGCATTATGCTTCTTAAATCACAAATGTATAAGAACAGACGATTCATTTGAACACTTACACCTGTTAGCAAGGGAGGATTTGTCTTTCCATCGTACTGGAAATATGATCGGCAAAACTGTCCTCTCTCCCTACCCGTACCTGAATATGAAAGGGGGGGAAACTGGAGAGGCCGTGACGTCAGTTAGGGTTTATAGTTTGGGGGGGTTACGCTCCTCGAAGACAAAAAATGGCGATGCTTGGAAGCTTTAGCTCTGCTCAGCAGAAGAAAAACGCATCAGATGGAAGAGATGTTACAGAATTTATTTGTCCAGTTTGTCTTGAAATTTTTGACAGCCCCGTAACAACCCAGTGCGGACATACGTAAGTGATGTATCCTTCGTTTCCCCTTATTATTAATCCGCGTTTGCTATCAACGATTTGTCAGTCGATGCTAAATTGTGATTAAAAGGCTTGCTCATCAACGTGTCATGCTCTTCAGGTGCTCATCGTCGGTCATATTTTGGCCCGATGTCTTTGTTGGCTTGCCTTTATATTTTACTCACTTGAAAATTTAGTAAAAATCTAAACAAGCTTACCTAAATCGCTTTCAGTTTTGTTTACATCAAAGATGGCCCCTTAGCCGGGAGTTGTAGTTTAATGTGCAACCGCATGAACACACATAAACAAAGAAAATGACTACAAATCCCTACGCTCTCTGAAGATGGGGAGTTTCCATCTAAGTTTCAGGAAATGGTTTCGATTGTGGGGAGAGCCAAGTTGTACGACTACTCCTCAAATAACATTTTCGCTTTTAGGCAAGAGGAAGTCTTACAGAGTATCAGAAAGCTTTGACATCCTGGTCAGTTGAGGTTAATCGAAACATTTTTAGACTCAACCCCCTCATGCTTAGTGTGCCTGCCATTGATCTCTTTGCCCATTCATCCTCAGATTCTGCCAGAGTTGTCTGCAGGAGTGTCTTCGACCCCAGAAGCCAGTATGTGCTGTGTGTAGGGCAGCATTAGGCCAGTGGGCTAAAGCTACAGAACTAGAGGCCCTCATCCACTCATCTGTGGCAGCCTGCAAGGGTTGTGGAATTCAGGTACAGTAGATGACTATGTAAAACACAAATAAGCCTTTGTGGTGGCACTTTTTTTGTTGTTATGCTTATGGAAGCATGTAGGGCTTAAGTTAGACCACTTGTTTCATACCAGGAAACCACCTCTTAGACATGTCTTTACGCCTTTGATCCCCGGTCCTGCAAGGAAGCGTGTCGAGGCGTCGAGACGCTGAACCCCTAACTGCTCCCTGAGCGCCATGCAGTGGCAGCTCACCGCACCTATACAATAGAATGGGTTAAAATGCAGAGAATTCCAAATTTCCGCTTGTTGGACTGACAAGAGAATCTATTTTTCTCTATTATTTTTATTATATAAGCCTAGAACAATCTACTTAGCTACTTTGTTTTTGGGTATCATAACTGGTCAACTCGTGTAGACTTTCCACAATTAATATCACGGGCACAGGTAAGAGCTCCTCTTTCTCTAAACATGCATGGACATCAGCTGTAGATATGCAGTGATCCTGCCAGGATTTTGTATAACATCCTTCACTGATATACGTGTTGCTATCTAATGGCAGCAGCACTTGATTAGAAAGAACCAAGGATTCCCTTATCAGTCCCGCAAGGGGAAATTTGTTCTCTGCATTTTTGACCCAACCTATTGTATAGGAGCAGTGAGCTGCCAACATATGGCGCTCGGGGAGCAGTTAGGGGTTAAGTGTCTTACTCAAGGACACCTCGACATGCTGTATGCAGGACCGGGGATCGAACCTGCAATGTTCCGATTGCCAGGCGACCGCTCTACCCACTGAGCTATGCCGCCCCAGTTTTCCCGCTGTGTGTATGTATATGTATGTGAGGGTGTTAGTGTGTGTGTGTGTGTGTAAAGGATTAGGATCTAGTGAATCTAATGATGGACAAGTTCCATTTGGACTTGCACAGATTAATATCATTATTGGGCAATTCTGGATTCCTCTCCCATCTACCAGCACCACGTCTTCTCAGTACTGCTCTGCACTGGAT